>JAOXYH010036556.1:0-11566 GCA_028566455.1 Botula fusca | reverse complement strand
CATGATGCCAAGTTTCAAGTTTCTATCATTAACGGTCTCTGAGATTTGCTTGGCCACTACAGACGGCAGTACGTACGGACGGACTGCATTACATGATCCCCCCGCTTTCGCTAAGCGGGGGGATAATTAATTGAGTGAGTGTCACCTGTAATCAATTCGGCGTGGAAGAGCTCACCGATCAAGGTGAAGCAAGCGCCATGCCCATTCTGTCCAAAAGAAACAGAACTAATTATTCACCTTTTAGGTTGTATAATTTCAGTCATGTCAGCATTTAAATATAATAAATAATGATGAATCAGGAAATAATAAGAAATAAAACAAGCGAAATGACATTGTACATCGTATGCTGCACAATTACAAAGGTTTTTCTTCGAACAGATTGAAAAATGTCAAAATACGTCAAAAGACCATAACTAGCACTGTTGTGTGACAGTGAAAGTTCTTGCACAAAAGATACATTTTCCTGGGCATATTCTTATGCCACTGACGTGCATAGACATGCTTGCGTTCCCGTTGACTTTTTGACATGTTAACAAAGAAAATTTACATTGATCGATATTTACTGATGTTTTTGCAATTGATTATAACATGACTGACAACCGAATTAACCTGTAAATAACATCTTGCTCGTTTTCTTCTCCAAAATTCAGTACCTCATTGCAATTACTTATATTCTTAAGAACACGGACCTCGACGAAGACACCCTCATCAACGTCATCATTGCAAAAAAAAAATGGCGATGAATTTACATCGTGCATCATGCATGTGTCCTCATCTGATGGACAGTCGAAGGCTGTTTGGTCTAATACGTTGAAGTAAACAGTAATAAAATAAAGAACAACTGCAAAAACTGCATAGCATCAGAGTGACACGGAAACTGCGGTAGCTCCACTTCTGGTGGCTAGGACAGTGCTCTGACCACCCAAGAGCCCAGGATTTTGCAGGTGGTTAGGTACGTTGTGTCTCTCAGAAAATGTCCGACAGAGGCTTGATAAATTTCCAGAGCCTTGGATCGATACCATGTATCTGATAAGTTCTCATGCAAGATATACAGATTTCAAGTCATACTGAATTTGACACTTCACCAAACACGACTCCACATCAGTTATATCCCTTTGCAATGTGACAGGTGCCATTAATGAAGCAGTACTTGCTAATCCTTCTTTATGTTCACCTAATATCAATCATTAGTTTTGTTTGGTTGTTTTTTTTTTGTTGGAGAACACATTGCTAGTGCTTTGGTCCTTGTCTTGTCTTTTTCTATTTCATTTGTTTGCTCTGCTTTCAATGTTTCTGGTCTTTTGAATCATGTACTATTTCTAGTTATTTTTACATTTTCCCCTTCT
Organism: Botula fusca; assembly: GCA_028566455.1. Classification (NCBI taxonomy): domain Eukaryota; kingdom Metazoa; phylum Mollusca; class Bivalvia; order Mytilida; family Modiolidae; genus Botula; species Botula fusca. Next base: position 10,220 of record JAOXYH010036556.1, on the reverse strand, counting down.
CTCTGGATTCATGTTTTTAGGATTCTATTGCCTATAATTTTTATTCTACAACTGGAAACCAGGATAAATTCGTACTTGAAAATTTCACTATTTGCCTGTTACACGATTTTTAGCGAAATGATGAATTCGGAACACCAAACGCAGTGAACATACCTTTCAATTTTAATGTATTGTCTGAATTATGATGAAAACATATTTCACGTGAATGATAAACTCGCGAAGTCATCCCTTCGCCAAAAATGTGAAAATATCAATCTCACGAATACTTCCAGTTTTACAGTATATCATGTTCAACCTTTATTTTGACAATTTGACACATCAGACAAATTCCATATTCTGATTGATTGATTGATTGGTACTGGTTAACGCCACATCAGCAATATCTCTGCTATATCGCGGCGAGAACAATTTAAATAACAGATGAGTAATTCCAGTCGAGAAACCTCGCCCATAGCACAGGTCAATGCACCTCCATCAAGTCGACAAGCTTTCCTTTTATCTCTAGGCATTGCACATCCGACTGCCAAAAGGTGAGAGCCTAGATGCACTTCCGTAAAAAGCCAGAACTTACCTTCATTCATGAACCTGCAGCACAGAAACCAGGACTTACCATCCCATGATGTGGCTCACAAACACCATGGAATGAACCTCGAAATTTCTGCCCGCCCGCGGGTTTACCAGGAATTACCAGTAAATGATGAACCTCGAAACTTAGTACCAATAAAACAATCCTCATGACCAGAACGCCATGAATTAAACATCCCGAAACATGTGCCATTGACAAAGAACCCTTACCTGTAGACTAGAATCACACCATGGACGCGGAAGGCAAATTTTGGCGGCCACAAAAAAAACTGGGATATGGTCCAAGACCACCCGGGTCATTTTTGCCAAGGCAGCTGCCCAAAGGCCTACTCTTAACGAACTCTGCCAATGGGATCTTTAACGTGCATAGGCGTGGGTTTTCCCATATACGGAACATCGGTTTTACGTCTCATTCGAAGGACGCTCCGTTGAGGAGGGGTTGTACCCCACAGCCGGACATACTAGGTCCTATTTCTATGCCCCGGGTTCCCTCGGGGTCCAAATTCTGATGTTCAAGTAAACATTATTACAATGTTGAAGTGTCATTGTTCTATTCCCATGGATTCATTACTCTTCGTCTTGGGGCCTTTCGGAGCTATGCACCCCCCCCCAAAATCAAGTCTTGCAAAATGTACAATGGACAAGCATGTAAAACAGCAACAAAACCCTTATCTCTTGTAACATTCAGATATATTTGCTGATTTTGACCTTGTCCATTCTCTGAATGAAAAGTTTACAACGGATGACGGACACCGGACAACGGATGACGACGGCGACAAGTGATGGCAAAAGCTCATCCTGGCCTTTTGGCCAGGTGAGCTAAAAACTGGCAATGACAATTCTTAAATCCTTACCTCCTGTAACATTCAGATATGTCTGCTGACTTTCACCTTGTCCAAAGACATTCTCAGCATGACATACGTAGTATCCTTCATCACTGAACACAGGACTGTAAATAATTAGTGATGGATTGGACACTGATGATCCTCCATACTTAGTATTATTCATGTCAACCTTTATACTCTGACCTTTGTTGTCAATCCTCACCCAAAACACTTTAGTTGCAGCCGGGGAGGCAACTACAGAACACCCTAGTCTAACATTAGTACCTTCTTCAGTAGTATAGTTAGACAGGGATACAGTTACCTTTGGTGGATCTGAAAAAAAAAAAACATTTTGTCTCAGATCATACCTCGCAATTCTAAAAACCGTCCTTTATGTTTCGGAATAATTTGCAGTCTTTAGTTTTAAAACAGAAAAATAGAAGATTTATATGTCCAAGTTCTGCAAAGTGAACATCAAACCTAATTTTTCCAAAGTAGTTAAAGACAATAAATCTAAGAATCAAATGGTTGGGTCGAGTCAAACAGCAGATATCAAATGGAAGTCAATCTTTGTACTCTGACCATTGTTGTCAATCTTCACCCAAAACACTTTGGTAGTAGCAGGGGAGGCAACTACAGTGCACTCTAGTGTAACATTCGTACCTTCTTCAGTAGTATAGTTAGACATGGATATAGAAACCTTTGGTCGCTCTGACAAGACTTTGCTTAGGTCTGCAATTTAAACAACATATCATTATTCATAAATCAAAAAAATTAATGTACATTTAAGACAATTTGTGGTTATTATAGAGAGAGAGAGATTAACCATGCTAGTATTTATCTAGCACGCAAAGACTACCAAGTTAACCACATTTCATGAACACCGAATCATAAATCAAAATTGTAAGATCTTCTAGCATATCAAGAGATGTGTGTCATCATTCTACTACCATCACAATATATTAGATCGATTAACAAGGCTCCGGAAACGGTCGTATTGGCTGGTTATGTCCGAAAAAATGCATAAATGACCGAAGAACAAAACGGTCAAACGGACATCCTAAATTCTATTTTCGTAGTTTGTAATTTGCAGTGTGGCAACTTCTTTATTTCCTTTTGTTAATCGAGTTGCTTTTACAACAGTCATAGATCAGAACAATAAAAGTAATCAGGGGTCAACAGTTTCATTGTCATAAAAGCATAATTAACTTATTAATTGAGTGAGTGTCACCTGTAATCAATTCAGCGTGGAAGAGATCACCGATCAAGGTGAAGCAAGCGCCATGTGATTTTCACACCTTTTCTTTTGGTCAGAACTCATTATGCACCTTTTAGGTTGTATAATTTCAGTCATGTCAGCAATTAAATATAATAAATAATGATGACTCAGGAAATAATAAGAAATAAAACAAAAGAAATGACATTGCACATCGTATGCTGCACAATTACCAAGCATGCGCAAACTTATGAAAGGTTTTCGTTTGAACAGATTGAAAAATATCAAAATACGTCGAAAGACCATAACCAGCACTGTTGTGTGACAGTGAAAGTTCTTGCACAAAAGATACACTTTCCTGGGCATCAACCTGGACATATTCTTATTCCACTGACGTGCATAGACATGCTTGCGTTCCCGTTCACTTTGACGTGTTAACAAAGAAAATTTACATTGATCGATATTTATTGATGTTTTTGCAATTGATTAACATGACTGACAACCGAATTAACCTGTAAATAACATATTTCTCGTTTTCTTCTCCAAAATATAGTACCTAATTGCAACTACTTATATTCTTACGAACACGGCCCTCGACGAAGACACCCTCATCAACGTAACCATTGTAAACAAATGACGATGGATTTACATCGCGCATCACGCATGTGTCCTCATCTGATGGACAGTCGAATTTTCCTATCGTGAATTTCCCATTCATGAGTAGTAACATACTTTCTGCCCCTGCATATGGTGTATATGTATCTCAGTTGATACGATACGCTAGAGCATCCTGTCTGTATGAGGTCTTCACTAACAGAAATGTACTACTAACTTATAAACTACTACTCCAAGCATATGAGGAGGAACGATTGAAATCCACACTTCGCAAGTTCTATGGTCGCCATCACTAGTTGGTTGATCATTATAATGTAACCATATAGCAACTTCTTTTAGATCTGTTTACATTTTGCTAGTTCTAGCATTTCGTCGTCTCATCTTAACTACCAGATTTGACTTATTCCTGGTCATGACTTTTATTTATTGGACATAAGTTTTTTTGCATGACAGGTGATGCATGAATAGCAGGAGACGCTTACCCTGTCGACGCACTCGGTCTCACTTCTTTTGGAGTTCATGCAATCACGTCCAATTTGTTTCTCAATGTTGTATATTCCAAATGGATTTATGGGTCTGGAATTTCGGTATGCTACGCTTCCTTGCACTTTATGCATTACAGTGAAAAACAAACATGATCGGCAAACCAACAAATTTGAAAATGTGCTGCAGTCAGTTTAAGCTTTGTATCAATATCAAGAGGTTAATTTGTATAAAAAAAGTTTGTTAATATGTGCAATATTGTACAAAAAAATTAAAATAAAATAATTCCAGTATTGGACGTAAAGCCAATTTTCATTGGTCAATGTTATGACAAACAGTGGCGTTTATGCATCGATAAACGATGTTACCGTCGGAATTGATGAACCAGTAAAATAGTGCGTTTGTTACTGGTTAATTATTTTCAACTAAAGTCGCCTTCTTTAAAAATTATGGAATTATAAGTAATAAAAGTTGTTTTTACGGGATTTATCGGCATGTAGACTCGACACCACACTCATAAACTTTACATAAAGTCCTTCGGACTTCATTCAGTTTATGAGTGAGTTGGTCTTGTTTACATACCGATAAATTCCTTCAAAACAACGTTTATTACCATAATAAACAAATAAAAAGAAAAAGAAATCACACACATATGCGATAAACAGGAATTGATAGCCGACGGGTATGAAAAATGTATCACGGGGTATAACCCTCCTAGTTGAAGAGAACCAGTGATAAGCAATTGTCGAGAAACTCGTGACAAAATACTACATGTGTGCATTACATTGAGAAAAGTGTTTTGGAAATAGGAAGCCAACAAACGACGGATCAACATGTTTCCAAACACGAGGCATTCGGGCAATTACATAACCATTATTTTTACAATTTGCACGTTACCATACCATTACTCATATCTGTTAATGTAGTGAATTACATTAAGAATTACCTTGCAAGGTAATGCATTGCATTACACATTACATTACAGTTTAAGTCAATTTAAAATAGGGGTCTGGGTGGCCGAATGGTTAAGGTAGTTGGTTTATCTGTATAATCACTGTAGCCTATCATCTCTGGGTTGTGAGTTGCACCCCGCTTTGTAAACAACAAAAAGATTGTGCTCGACTTGCAACCGTACGTGATAAGGTTTGTCAGTTACGTACCTAAGGTCGGCAGTTTCCTCCGAAAACTCGGCGTCCACGCCACTAAAACTGATTGCCACATAATAGCATTTTTCCCTTCTCTCTGGATTCATGTTTTTAGGATTATATTGCCTATAATCTTTATTCTACAACTGAAAACCAGGATAAATTTGTACCTTGAAAATTTCACGATTTTTAGCGAAATGATGAATTCGCAACAAAAAACGCAGTGAACATACCTTTCAATTTTAATGTATTGTCTGAATTATGATGAAAAAATATTTCACGTTAATGATAAACTCGCCAAGACATCCATTCGCCAAAAATGTGAAAATATCAATCTCACGAATACTTCCAGTTTTACAGTATATCATGTTCAACCTTTATTTTGACAATTTGACACATCAGACAAATTCCATATTCTGATTGATTGATTGATTGGTACTGGTTAACGCCACATCAGCAATATCTCTGCTATATCGCGGCGAGAACAATTTAAATAACAGATGAGTAATTCCAGTCGAGAAACCTCGCCCATAGCACAGGTCAATGCACCTCCATCAAGTCGACAAGCTTTCCTTTTATCTCTAGGCATTGCACATCCGACTGCCAAAAGGTGAGAGCCTAGATGCACTTCCGTAAAAAGCCAGAACTTACCTTCATTCATGAACCTGCAGCACAGAAACCAGGACTTACCATCCCATGATGTGGCTCACAAACACCATGGAATGAACCTCGAAATTTCTGCCCGCCCGCGGGTTTACCAGGAATTACCAGTAAATGATGAACCTCGAAACTTAGTACCAATAAAACAATCCTCATGACCAGAACGCCATGAATTAAACATCCCGAAACATGTGCCATTGACAAAGAACCCTTACCTGTAGACTAGAATCACACCATGGACGCGGAAGGCAAATTTTGGCGGCCACAAAAAAAACTGGGATATGGTCCAAGACCACCCGGGTCATTTTTGCCAAGGCAGCTGCCCAAAGGCCTACTCTTAACGAACTCTGCCAATGGGATCTTTAACGTGCATAGGCGTGGGTTTTCCCATATACGGAACATCGGTTTTACGTCTCATTCGAAGGACGCTCCGTTGAGGAGGGGTTGTACCCCACAGCCGGACATACTAGGTCCTATTTCTATGCCCCGGGTTCCCTCGGGGTCCAAATTCTGATGTTCAAGTAAACATTATTACAATGTTGAAGTGTCATTGTTCTATTCCCATGGATTCATTACTCTTCGTCTTGGGGCCTTTCGGAGCTATGCACCCCCCCCCAAAATCAAGTCTTGCAAAATGTACAATGGACAAGCATGTAAAACAGCAACAAAACCCTTATCTCTTGTAACATTCAGATATATTTGCTGATTTTGACCTTGTCCATTCTCTGAATGAAAAGTTTACAACGGATGACGGACACCGGACAACGGATGACGACGGCGACAAGTGATGGCAAAAGCTCATCCTGGCCTTTTGGCCAGGTGAGCTAAAAACTGGCAATGACAATTCTTAAATCCTTACCTCCTGTAACATTCAGATATGTCTGCTGACTTTCACCTTGTCCAAAGACATTCTCAGCATGACATACGTAGTATCCTTCATCACTGAACACAGGACTGTAAATAATTAGTGATGGATTGGACACTGATGATCCTCCATACTTAGTATTATTCATGTCAACCTTTATACTCTGACCTTTGTTGTCAATCCTCACCCAAAACACTTTAGTTGCAGCCGGGGAGGCAACTACAGAACACCCTAGTCTAACATTAGTACCTTCTTCAGTAGTATAGTTAGACAGGGATACAGTTACCTTTGGTGGATCTGAAAAAAAAAAAACATTTTGTCTCAGATCATACCTCGCAATTCTAAAAACCGTCCTTTATGTTTCGGAATAATTTGCAGTCTTTAGTTTTAAAACAGAAAAATAGAAGATTTATATGTCCAAGTTCTGCAAAGTGAACATCAAACCTAATTTTTCCAAAGTAGTTAAAGACAATAAATCTAAGAATCAAATGGTTGGGTCGAGTCAAACAGCAGATATCAAATGGAAGTCAATCTTTGTACTCTGACCATTGTTGTCAATCTTCACCCAAAACACTTTGGTAGTAGCAGGGGAGGCAACTACAGTGCACTCTAGTGTAACATTCGTACCTTCTTCAGTAGTATAGTTAGACATGGATATAGAAACCTTTGGTCGCTCTGACAAGACTTTGCTTAGGTCTGCAATTTAAACAACATATCATTATTCATAAATCAAAAAAATTAATGTACATTTAAGACAATTTGTGGTTATTATAGAGAGAGAGAGATTAACCATGCTAGTATTTATCTAGCACGCAAAGACTACCAAGTTAACCACATTTCATGAACACCGAATCATAAATCAAAATTGTAAGATCTTCTAGCATATCAAGAGATGTGTGTCATCATTCTACTACCATCACAATATATTAGATCGATTAACAAGGCTCCGGAAACGGTCGTATTGGCTGGTTATGTCCGAAAAAATGCATAAATGACCGAAGAACAAAACGGTCAAACGGACATCCTAAATTCTATTTTCGTAGTTTGTAATTTGCAGTGTGGCAACTTCTTTATTTCCTTTTGTTAATCGAGTTGCTTTTACAACAGTCATAGATCAGAACAATAAAAGTAATCAGGGGTCAACAGTTTCATTGTCATAAAAGCATAATTAACTTATTAATTGAGTGAGTGTCACCTGTAATCAATTCAGCGTGGAAGAGATCACCGATCAAGGTGAAGCAAGCGCCATGTGATTTTCACACCTTTTCTTTTGGTCAGAACTCATTATGCACCTTTTAGGTTGTATAATTTCAGTCATGTCAGCAATTAAATATAATAAATAATGATGACTCAGGAAATAATAAGAAATAAAACAAAAGAAATGACATTGCACATCGTATGCTGCACAATTACCAAGCATGCGCAAACTTATGAAAGGTTTTCGTTTGAACAGATTGAAAAATATCAAAATACGTCGAAAGACCATAACCAGCACTGTTGTGTGACAGTGAAAGTTCTTGCACAAAAGATACACTTTCCTGGGCATCAACCTGGACATATTCTTATTCCACTGACGTGCATAGACATGCTTGCGTTCCCGTTCACTTTGACGTGTTAACAAAGAAAATTTACATTGATCGATATTTATTGATGTTTTTGCAATTGATTAACATGACTGACAACCGAATTAACCTGTAAATAACATATTTCTCGTTTTCTTCTCCAAAATATAGTACCTAATTGCAACTACTTATATTCTTACGAACACGGCCCTCGACGAAGACACCCTCATCAACGTAACCATTGTAAACAAATGACGATGGATTTACATCGCGCATCACGCATGTGTCCTCATCTGATGGACAGTCGAATTTTCCTATCGTGAATTTCCCATTCATGAGTAGTAACATACTTTCTGCCCCTGCATATGGTGTATATGTATCTCAGTTGATACGATACGCTAGAGCATCCTGTCTGTATGAGGTCTTCACTAACAGAAATGTACTACTAACTTATAAACTACTACTCCAAGCATATGAGGAGGAACGATTGAAATCCACACTTCGCAAGTTCTATGGTCGCCATCACTAGTTGGTTGATCATTATAATGTAACCATATAGCAACTTCTTTTAGATCTGTTTACATTTTGCTAGTTCTAGCATTTCGTCGTCTCATCTTAACTACCAGATTTGACTTATTCCTGGTCATGACTTTTATTTATTGGACATAAGTTTTTTTGCATGACAGGTGATGCATGAATAGCAGGAGACGCTTACCCTGTCGACGCACTCGGTCTCACTTCTTTTGGAGTTCATGCAATCACGTCCAATTTGTTTCTCAATGTTGTATATTCCAAATGGATTTATGGGTCTGGAATTTCGGTATGCTACGCTTCCTTGCACTTTATGCATTACAGTGAAAAACAAACATGATCGGCAAACCAACAAATTTGAAAATGTGCTGCAGTTAGATTAAGCTTTCCATCAATATCAAGAGGTTAATTTGTATAAAAAAGTTTGTTAATATGTGCAATATTGTACAAAAAAAATTAAAATAAAATAATTCCAGTATTGGATGTAAAGCCAATTTTCATTGGTCAATGTTATGACAAACAATGGCGTTTATACATCGATAAACGATGTTAGCGTAGGAATTGATGAACCAGTAAAATAGTGCGTTTGTTACTGGTTAATTTTTTTCAACTAAAGTCACCTTCTTTAAAAATTATGGAATTATAAGTAATAAAAGTTGTTTTTACGGAATTTATCGGTATGTAAACTCGACACCACACTCATAAACTTTACATAAAGTCCTTCGGACTTCACAGTTTATGAGTGAGTTGGTCTCGTTTACATCCCGATAAATCCCTTCAAAACAACCTTTATTACTATAATAAACAAATAAAAAGAAAAAGAAATCACACAAATATGCGATAAACAGGAATTGACAGCCGACGGGTGTGAAAAATGTATCACAAGGTATAACTCACCTAGTTGAAGAGAACCAGTGATAAGTAATTGTCGAGAAACTCGTGACAAAATACTGCATGTGTGCATTACATTGAAAAAACGTGTTCGGGAAATAAGTACCAACAAACGACGGATCAACATGTTTCCAAACACGAGGCATTGGGTCAATTACATAACCTTTATTTTTACAATTTGCACGTTACCATTACCATTACCATTACTCATTTCTATTAATGTAATGAATTACATTAAGCATTACCTGGCAAGGTAATGCATTTCATTACACATCACATTACAGTTTAAGTAAATTTAAAATAGGGGTTTGGGTGGCCGAGTGGTTAAGATTGTTGGTTTATCTGTATAATCAATGTAGCATATCACCTCTGGGTTGTGATTTGCACCCCGCTTTGTAAACAACAAAAAGATTGCGCTCGACTTGGAACCGTACGTGATAAGGTTTGTTAGTTACGTACCTAAGGTTGTCGATTCTCTCAGGACACTCCGGCTTCCCCACCACTAAAACTGACTGCCACAAAATAGCATTTTCCCCTTCTCTCTAGATTCATGTTTTTAGGATTCTATCGCCTATAATTTTTATTCTACAACTGAAAACCAGGATAAATTCGTACCTTGAAAATTTCAGAATTTGCCTGCTACACGATTTTTAGCGAAATGATGAATTCGCAACACCAAGCGCAGTGAACAAACCTTTCAATTTTAATGTATTGTCTGAATTGTGATGAAAAATATTTCACGTTAATGATAAACTCGTTAATGAAAAAATGTGAAATATCAATCTCACGAATACTTCCAGTTTTACAGTATATCATGTTCAACCTTTATTTTGACAATTTGAC
>JAOXYH010036445.1:0-11567 GCA_028566455.1 Botula fusca | reverse complement strand
ATGTTTTCCCTCCAATATCTTGAAAACAATAACAGATAGAGAGAAACTGTAAACAGCAAAAATACTAAGCACATCAAGCTCTACAAAAGTCTCCGTTACCCCAAAATCGTCAGACGACTCCTTACATGAGTTATGGGGTGTTGAATGTGAATTTTGACGATTTTTGTTGTTTTTGCCCAATATCTTTAAAACAATGATCAACAAGTCAAGCATAACAAAAACCTTCCGTTACCCCGAAATCGTCAGAAAACTCCTTACATGAGTTAATGGACTTTAAACATAAATTTTGATTTTTTTTGCTGTTTTGGCCAATTAAAGCTGAAAATGTAAGGTCAGGTATACCAGGTGAGCGATACAGGCTCAGGTGAGACTCTAGTTTTACATACATATCAATGTGGTATATTGTTGAGTACAATCATGTTACATTTTATGTGAATAGTCCAGTGATATAGTGCCGAGTACAATGTTTCTATGTGTTATCATGTTGCATTTAATATGAATATATATACTGAGTTGAAAGTGTAATTATAAATGATGTTTCATCTGACAAGAACGAGTTATATCTTAAGTTTATCATTTGGCAGCAGTATTTCCAGAGAGTATATATCCCTTCATTGATAGTTGATCTACACTTAAGGAACGCCATATTTTTTTTCGGCAATCATTGGTGTTTCGTGTAATGGGAATACTCTAATTGAACGCTGTTAAACTATCCATACATGTTTCGGGTACGTGTGCATGAAGAACTAATAATAAATACAGTTTCATGTTTCATGGAATGGAATATTTCTGTGCAACAGTGTTTGGATTGTAAAACATGCTTTAGCTATTTATGTGTAAAGAACTAATTATTAATATTCTGCGGTATAGTGTTGAGTACAGTGTAAATGTCAACTAGTGTTTCGTTTGATTATAATATCGCTGTGGTATATTCTTGAGTACAAAATATAAATGTCTGATCATATTTCATTTTATGCAATACCGCTGTGGTATAGCTTAAGTACAAGGTGTAAGTATTAATGATGTTTATTATGACAAAAAAATATCTTTTTGTATCATTTGATGGTAGTGTTTCTAGAGAGTATATAATTCCCTTCACTTATAGTTCATCGACATTTCTGGAGCGCTGCTTGGACTATCAATACATGTTCGGTGGGTTATCATGTATAAAGAATGAACAATTAATACCGGTTGGTTTTTCATTTTATGGAAATCAGTAAGACGCTGTTAAACATATTATTAAATGTTTTGGGTATGTATGTATAAAGAACTAATTATAAATATTTGATCATGTTTGTAGGGACTGTGTGTAAATAAATGTTTTATGTATGTATGTATGTATGTATGAATAACGAGCTAACATTAAATAACTGTTTATGATTCCTGTCGTGAAAATACTTTCTGGAATGCTGTTAAAGTATCAATATGTGTTTTGCAAATATTTATATATAGACAACAAAGGTTAAATACCTGTTCCTGTTTCATGAAATGGGAGTACTTTTGTGGAACGGTGTAATAAGACCAATCATTCTTTGTCAGTTCGCTACTTGCTGCCCTCAAGGGAATCTTAATTTTGTCATCACCATATTCAGAACCACCTGCTTCAATTAGCAACACTGACACATCAGAATCTTCTGAAAGTCTGTTGGCAATAACTGCACCGGATGAACCAGCTCCCACTTTCATTTAAAGAAAAATAATTTTGATAATTTTGATTCATATAAATAACTAGTAATATTTCTTTAGATTTGTAAATTGTAGTAGATAAATAAAATATTAGAAAATGAAATATATCACATGAGAGTAGCCTCATTTTATCCAGAGTAAAAAAGATCCACTAGGACAAATGTTTTTATAATCTCTTAGTTACAAGAACGTTATATCTAAATAACGCGAAAACTATTTCGAAATCAAGAAATTTTAATGACTTGTCTTATGATAAGATACTTATCCCATAATTACGAGAAAATTATTTTCGATTAATTTGATATTTATCTTGAAATTGAGATCTATTTTTCTTGTGACTACGAGATAATTTTTCTCATATTAACGAGATTTTTTGTTCATGTGTTTAGTCGGCTTTCGAAGTAACTTTCTGGACATGGGAAAATATTGTTAACTTGTGATATCGTAGACAGTGGTATAATTATCAGTATATTAGGGTATCATGTATAATAACGTACTCTGTGATAATGAAGTACGAACATTCAGAGTGTTGTTGCTCTGTGAATAAATAATCAATATTCCAGAAGAAAAGTCATGAAATATACTATGAATATGTGAACGTAAATGGTTTCTACAAAGCAAACAAAGCAAAAATATATATTGGCAAATACCACGAAAGTACTCTAACACGATAACGCACTCTTATATTCTTCACCTTGGTATGATAATTTTTGTACTGAAATAGAGGAAAGCCCTGTTTTACGACACGACAAACCGACACCTAAAGTGCTACAATTCTATAAATGTGTTATGTTCTCAACTCTGTATCCTATCCTACTCCAACCGTTATACGGACTTTTTTGTTATAACTCTACGAAAAGCAGCAATAACTGTATTAATATTTTTGTCTGATCGAACAGAGGATCAATCGGCGATCTCATCTCAGGAAACTATGGCTTTACGACGACGCCGACGACGACGACGCTGATAATGCTGATGATTAATTTAATTATTCTTACCTAAAGGTCTAATATAGGTAAGATATTTAGTTCTCTTTATTGAGGAATGAAGAATACCTTTCAAAATATTTTAGAGAGAAAGAGAGATAGAGGGGTTATTCTTTAGCTAGAATACACCAAGAAATGATTACAAACTACAGAAAACCCGACGGATGGATTGTTTCATATTCAAGATAAATAAAGGATTGCACCTCGTACTAATCAGAGGTTTTGTCCATAGCTATTTTTAGGGGAGCAGTTCATCAGGAACTAAATATTTTGATGTTTGAAAGACTGTCCCAATGTTTCTAATGAAAATATTTGGTGACGTTTTAAGCAATTCAAATAATTCTGCATGTAGGCTTACTGTGAGAATAATATTATTTAGATTTTAACAACATATTCTAATTAACCTTCACATTCAAGAGAAAATTAAGTTAGTGTAAACGTCATTTTATGAAACTTTTTTTTTCATTTTAAAATGTTTTTTTTTTTTAAACTAGATAGGATTTATAGAACCCAACGTAAGTTTTAGGACACTTGGTCTCCCTGCACTTTTTATAATGTATACCTATTTAAACGACCTGGACACTTGGTCACCCTATACTTTTTGTCTTGTCTTTCTATGTAATTATGAACACTTGCTCACACTCTACTTTTTGTCATTTATCACTTAGTCAAGACGGACACTTTAACACCCTGTTCTTGTGTCCCATATTCCTGTGTTCATATTGTCACCTTGTTCTTTTCCCTGAAATTTAATGAAACATCGACACTTGTTCACACTGTATTTTTCGTCCTGTATCCCTATGTAAAATGGGGGCACTTTGTCACCCTGCATTTTTCCCACATTCTTACTTAAACAGTAACACCTTATCAACCTTAACATTATGTCCTCCATCCATTACACTTGATCATCCTGAATTTTTTGTCCTATATCCCTATGCAAAACGTGTCACTTTGTCACCTCGACCTTTTTGTCCTGCATCCCTACTTAAACTTTGAAACTGGATCACCAAGTACTTTTTGTCATGTGGCTATGTAAACATGTACCATTAGGCACAGTAGTTGTTTTTATTCATTTGATAGCTTTTGTCCTTTGGTTAAATCCTATGTAAATTAACTTGACTTATCCGGTTGATAGCTGTGTCCAGCGATTATTTTCAACAACTGAGTCCTAGCAATCCTGTACTTTTTGTTCTGTATTCCTATGAAAACAAAGACACTTGGTCACCCTGTCCTTATTATGCTGTATTCCTATGTAAACCTTTAAGACCTGTATCAAACGAAATTATTTTTCTTTCTAGACCTAAAACACATTTTAAAAAAGGTTTCAATTTTCGACTGTTAAAATATGGAACAATCTCCCGTCAACTACAACAAATTGTCAGAGTATTGTATCTTTTAATAGGCATTGTTTTGAATATTTCTTTATGCTTTTTTCACGCTCTAAATAAGGCTTTCATGTAATGTACATGTTGTATACTGTAAATTCAGAAATTTTTGCGATGTTTTATTAATGCTAATAATGCGACAAGACGATGATTGCATTGATAAAAACCCGCTTTTAATTTTCATAAATTATGTTCTTTTAAAGTAAGGACTTAAATCGCATTTATGAAACTTGCATTTTGGACTGTTATCAGGAAATCGCAAATAAAATACACGCAGTAATTTCTGTATTTACAGCATATTATTGTATTCAATGAAAATTAGATTTATCTAATTCGGTTACCCTCTATAAATAAATACTTTATTATTATTATTATTATTATTATAAGACTTGGTTATCTTGTACTTTTTATTCTGTATCGCTATATAAAGCATAGACACTTTATAAACATGGATACTAGGTAGCCTGACAAACCTTTTGTCCTATGCTCCTATGTAAACATGGACACTTTATAACCCGGTACTTTTCATTCTGCACTCTTAAGTAAACATGGACATATGGTAACTCGGCATGTGTTGTGCTCTACACCTATGTTAACATGGACACTTGGTAACCCTGTACTTTTTATCCTGCACTCTTATGTAAACATTGACACTTGGTAATCGGACACTTTTTGGCATGTACTCCTATGTCAACACAAACCTTGTATCGTTAACATGGGCTACTTGGTCTCCTTCTAAGTTCTGACTTAAATTCTGATGTTAACAAAGACACTAGTTAACCTTGTACTTTCTGTCGTATATTCTTATGTGAACAATACCATTTTTAGATATATATAACTGGGTATTAATACTCACCTATTATATAATCGTATGTTGTGTTTAACTTGACTGTTAGCACATCATCCCTCCTGTCGGACATGAAATATGTCGCAATGATTATACCCAGTACGACGACAACGGTAGCTGTTAACATGGCCCTAAACAAAAATAATAAATTAAATACCACTAGTCAGTGTCTGATTGTGATCACGTAAAAACCGTCTTTAAAACATAGTAAAGTACTCTTAACCGATGAAGTGATAGGATTTTGTCTTTCTTAATCGTGAAGAAAATGTTTTAAGTAAAGATTATTCTACCTCAGTTTCAGAGGATTAAAGTACTCTCGATCAATGGAATGATAGCATTGCGGAAGAAGTATTTTCTTAGCAAAGGATTATTTTATTATTCTTCGTTTCTGTATTCTGGAGTTATAAACACTAGGACCATATAAAACAGCAACAAATGCCCGATCACACCTTTGAAACCATTCTTTAATTCCTAAATGGTACAACTACTAGTAATTAGAAATCACTAAACAAAAATATTTCTAAGAATTATCTCTATGTATGTAGTAATAAAATTTATTCTGCAAAAACTATTATCAAAGGTTATCAAAGGTATAAGTAAATATCCCATTAATTATGCTTGTCAAAAATAAAGTCACACCTTCAAAAATTATAAAAACAGTACCGTAGATCGGATATTTTGGCTGTTGTTTAATTTTGGTTTATGTGGCGCCTATCAGAAAAAAAACCTAATTCAATAACACCAAAATATACCAGTTGTATATATCAAATGATGTTGGAGATAAAAGCTGCTATATGTGATTGAGTTTTTAAACTTTAAGCACTATTAATTGAAATATAATTTAAAGGATCCAAGCCAAACTCCTATTTATATGGTGGGTACAAATAATATTAAGTCTGTGGTTGTTTAGAATTGCATTTGATTTGATTTAATTTAATAAGAGTTATTTTCTTTTCAAAATATGTATAATTCAGCCTTGCAAACTCTACTTATGAAATACATATTTAAGAAAGGTGAATAGTCAATTTAGACAATTTTATTTCCAGAGTGACAAACAATTTGACACACTTAAATTTTACCACCCATTTTTTGTGCAAAACCACCAAAATTTCCCTTCACCTAAAAATCCCAACTAACGGTACTGCAAAACTGTACCTACTATAGTAGTAATTATTCCTTTAAAATTCATGTCCACATTAAAGTTGTATGAAGAAGCATTTATTTAAAGTATGAGTAAAAAATGCAATTGAATTCTGAACTGAAAAGACTGATACATTTGCAACAAAGAATTTGTATGTTAAACCGCAGAAATACAACTTCGGAATGAATAAATGTGTATTAAGAAGAAAGTGCTCATACATGAATTTATTCAATCAGTCAACATGCAAATAATACTTTTTTCGCATACAGTTTCAGGTATGTAACTTTGGGTCACATATTATTGTTCTATCTACAGCGCATAAAGCACAGCTGTATGTTGTTAAATATTTTTTCCAAAATAGACCAGTATTTGGATTTGGCAATTAGAATGATAGTTTGTAATGCTGGCCTTAGTAGGAGCTTGTGGTTTCCACAAATGTATTAAAAAAATGTTGAAAAATAATTCTCAAATTCCCCATTATATCTTATCAGCTATTAATTACCATTTTCAAGAAATTTATGTACAAAGTAGTTGCTAAGGAATTTGGTTGGTTGCTAAGGACAAAAATCAGTTTTTATAAATTCACTGCCTTCTAAGTTAAAAAAATATATATTGTTGCTAAGGATTTTATGTCGTTGCCAAGGACCTTGACTGTTGAAAAAATTTCATTTTAGAACGCTATAAATGGTTTAAAAATAACATTTTTAAAGGTCAAAGTCCCTAGCAACGACATAATTATTCTTATTGTTAGGTCTTTCCATTTCCGTATGGAAAGACATACTATAATGGAAAGACAGATTTTTTCTTCCGATTATTACTTTTCTTTTTCTGCCAGCTTTTCGAAGTGTCGTGCAGCAACATTTTATGATATATGATTGAGAAAGTTAGTATATGATGTCGGGCAACTATAAACTTTTTGAAACTATGTAAAAGGATAGTGAATGCTTTCCCTTGCAGAGCTATCTCTCCAAATAGGGTAAACCTTCTGTGCACTTCTCTGAGACTGTAAAAGATACCGACACGAAACCTTCTGGATAACGTTCAGTGACTCAAGGCGCAACTTTGTTACATTTGCATTGAGACATTTTGACGAGGCTTTACATGAGTTATCTCCTCTTGAAAATTGACGTGTTCCGTTATTTTCTTTTCTTGTAAACCGTAGGTCGTAGAGAACTGGAACCTTCACCATTATTAATGGGACCATTTGACCAGCAAAATGGTAACAATTTCAAAGTCAAAGGTCAAGGTCATGATGACCTCTATCGCTTTTCATGGAAATTACTAGGAAACGTCAATGCATAGCTGATAACATATAATGGCAAAAGTGTGTCTTGTCAAGATCTACATTTGTTATATCGGGTCCAAAATTATTGGACCAAGTGTTATAGACCTAGGGCCCAAAAACCGTTTTTGAGGTAAAAAATTAAGGCTTTTTGCTTATTTCTAAAAAATGATAACAGATAAAAAGAAACTTTGAGTTGCAATAATGTTCAGAATTATATCGATAGGACACAGATGAAAAGGGCTGTCTACTTAACAAATCTATATATTGATTACTCCTTTTTCCTGTGACACCTCGATATGAACTACGAATTGGTGTCAAGGTCAAAGGTCAAGGTCCTTAGCAACGACATAAAGTCCTTAACAACCATATATTCTTGAACTCGCAACTATATGAATAGTATAGAAATGACATTTTCAAAGGTAAAGGTGTCTAGCAAGGACTCAAGTTCTTAGCAACCTTATATTTTGAAGATAAAGTCTTAACCATATATTTTTGAACTTAGAAGGCTATGAATAGTATAAAAATGACTTTTTAAAAGGTCCATAGCTATAACATAAAGTCCTTAGCAACCAAATATTTTGTACATAAAGTCCTTAGCAACCAAATATTTTGTACATAAAGTCCTTATGAACCATATAATTTTGAACTTCGAAGGCTACAATAGTATTAATATGTCATTTTCAAAGGTGAAGGTCCCTAACAACTACCTAAAGTCCTCAGCAACCATATATTTTGTAGATAAAATCGTTAGGATCCATATATATTTTTGAACGTAGAAGGCTTGAATACTGTAAAAAATGACAATTTTAAAGGTAAAGTTCCATAGCAACGACATTGAGTCCTTAGCGACCATATACTTTTGAATTTAGAAGGCTTGTTTATAAGAAATCATATATCATGGTTCTGCATATCATTGGGCTCTCACGCTACAGCATGTTCCAGAAGGTAACAGAATTGATATATACAACACTTTGAAAGTTTGAGTTTAAACCGTTTATGTAGGTTAAGTTTAATGATGTAATTTTGTACAGATTCTTGCAAGAGTTGTTCCGCGTCTTGCATTATATTTTCAGAAAATGCCAAAATAAAAAAAAATGGAGACTAGCACAGTCGAAGAGAGGTGATGCGAACCCTCAAAGACGAAGAGACAGACAACTGGAGCCAGATGAAGATGGAGCTGCTCTTACAGCTGACAGACAAATAGACATTATTTTGATTCAGTGACAGCACAAGAGGCAATCAGTGCACCTGTAAAGCATAAGTTTATTTAGCATTGAGCTATAAGTCTTAAGACCCGACAACAGTTGACCTTGACTCAATTTTGCCCATGGGTGATCACCTTTATAATGCTACTTGTTAAAAGTTAAAAAGAAATGGTAGATACAGGCATAAGCTTTTGAACTTTGATGAGCTTCCAACTGCAATTGATACAGTCCATGGGAAAATTAATATTGAGGGAAAAACATTTTTGTAGCTGATACAACTACACTAACAGATTTTTTAACACTTCATGAAGTACTTACGGAGGCAATAAATATTTCCAAGAATATTATGATAATAATCAGCTGTATCACACTGATTCTCATTCTAACACTGACACAACAGTGTCAGGTTCAATATGAACATCTATTTTAATCAAGATTAACAACATTGGAGATCTTATTACTTATTTATATGCCCATTATACCAATATGCTGATAGACTTACAGACACAGTTTGAGATTCTGCCAGTGTTGTTCAGTTGTACGAACTCTTCATCAGTACCGGGTAGACAGATTGCAAAGTACTTTCATGATGAGAAAGACAATGATTTGAGTAAAACAAATACAGGACAGAAAATTGTAAAACAGAGGTGCAGGATAGATTATATAAGACAATATATGCAAAATGAGAGAAAAAATAAAACGTTTCGACAGAAAGATCTTCATACAAAAAGAACAACCACAGAAGACGAAGATTTCAATATAAAGGACTGGATGCAAAGAGAACGGACAGAGAAGACAAAGGGTTTAGAAAACAAGAAAGTGATGCAAAGGAATTAGCTAGTCAAGATGAGAAATTTAGAGGTGTAGAAAGGGCCAGAGAAAAGTATGTTAAAAAAATAGCTAGACAAGGTGAAAAATTTAGAAGTGAAGAAATGGCAAAAGAACTACGTTTAAAAAGAGCTAGAGCTAGAGAAGGTGAAGCACTTAGAAAGCAATAAAGTGATGCCAAGAAATTAGCTAGACCAGATGAAAAATTTGAATTGATGAAAGGAAAAAACTGCATTTAAAAACAGCTACAGAAGATGAAGAATTTAGAAATTAAGAAAGTGATGCCAAAAAATTAGCTGCACTTGACGAAAAATTTAGAAGTGAAGAAAGGACAAAAGAACTTCATTAAAAAAGAACTGCAAAAGAGAGAGTCAAGATTTCAGAAACAAGGAACGCAATGCAAAAAGAATAGCCAGATAAGATGAAGAATGTAGACTAAATATAGCAGACAAAGATTTAAAAAGAAAACGACTTGAAAGATCTATCCCATCAAATTTAAAAAAAGAGAGATTATCGAAAGTGTTAGTCACTGTAATCCAGTAGTCACTAGAAATTACAACAGAACAATTAAAAGACAAAAGCGACAAAATCAACAGTATGTACAACATGAAAATGATTTAAAAAACAGAAGATGTAGGATTCAACTGTAGAACAATGTATTAAAAACTTAGAGGAGAAAACTGCTTGGACCATCTTATGTATGCACATGCTGTCAGCAAACTTGTTAAGTGATTCAGTTGCCAAAAGATTAAAAAGTTGACGTTGTCAAAGATTTAAAAGCCAGTTCTTTTGCATCAAGATATACCCCAAATTTAAAGTCTATTGATGGTGTAGAATGAATTTGCCATACTTTCAGCTGCTTTGAAACAGGACAATTTCCACGGTTTGCAGTAGCTTACAAAATGGGGTTTCCTGAAAAACCTAAAGAATTGGAGTTGTATCCACTTGAGGAAAGACATGTGTTCTTGGGGATTCCGTTTATAAAAATCCGACAACTTCCAAGAGGTGGACAGTTTTCATTGAAGGGTAATGTAGTTTATGTTCCCATAGATGTACAGCCTACAATCAACTCGCTTCTATGTAACATGGTGCAATAAGGCACTATAGCTGCCAAGTTCAAAAAGACGTTATCATACAAAAATGTGATTTTAGTGAGAATATCAGACCTTCAGCAGTAATTTGTGCTTTACACTATTCAAAAAGAAAAGGTGACATGTACCAGTTGACTGGTATAGAGATAGATACAGACTGGGTAATCAAATAGCCAAAGGAAATACTGAATCTGCCAATTAAGCCATTTATTGAAATTGATGAAACAGAACTACATGCAGGAAATACTGACAGTTGGATGAAATTTTGGATGAATCCTACCTAGGTTGTCAAAAATATGTTTTTGCTCCCAGAAAAGGTCAACATTCACTGAGTTTATATAATGATCCTCATGTAGAATATATGTCGTTGTTCAGCTGGCCCGAAATGATACTTTTTAAATTTAACGTGATTAAATTCGCAAATTTAATAAAACTATGGAGTTATCTCCCTCATGCAAAGCTCTGTCCGTAGATGGATTTGGCTTCCTGTTCGGTCATTTTGGCATTTTCTCACTTTTACAACTTTTTTATGACAATTTTGGTCTTGCAATGTTTTGGTCCCTAGCAACGCTGACGAGTAATTAAATGTGCACATCCGATGCACCAAAATCGGTATGAAATGTATCACACTTTGTTTGTTTCCACTATATTTTGCGGTCAAAAGCGGAAAGAAAAAAACAAATATATTTTTAAAATTGAAAAAAAAAATCTGCTAAAATATATCAGATAAAGTAAACCTTGCACTGCAAAAATGCAAATCAAAAGGGAGGCAATGGAAAGTCAGAGATATTTTAGACCCTTCAAGATTGACTGACTTGGTTCTACTAGATGAAAGGTAGTTCATTTTTCGAACTTTACGGAACTCGCCAGTGTAATTGGAAAAGAGGAAAAAATGTGTTTCTATGATACGACAGCTTGGTTTACCCACTTGGTTTGCATCATTTTCTTCTACCCACACAAACTTGCATGACATGCTAAAGCTGCTTGGCAAGTTAAATGATGGCAAAAACTATAGTGATGAGTTGGTAAGACAAGACGAGACTTGTTCAAAAAGACTAAGTAACATTTTCTCGCGTTTTCTTTGTTTTTTGTTTTTTTTTTTTTTTTGTTTTG
>JAOXYH010036226.1:0-11573 GCA_028566455.1 Botula fusca | reverse complement strand
AAAAAATGAATGACTAGTTGCGCTCACAAGATTCGGACGGACGGACGGACGCTCACTATTACTATGTCCCCTTCCGCTTCGCGGCAGGGGACAATAAGAAGCAAGGTTTATTTAAAGTCAGCCTTGTTACTAAAAATAACGCTGGTTGGATGAGAAATCATAAAAATGCTCAACGTACGGATTCAAATGTTAACAGACAACTCTTTACTTACCTTAATTAAGTAAGCAAACCTATGATCATTTACACATCTTAACTTAGTAGGATTACGCACAACAGTTTACCCACCCTAAACCTATAATCCTTTACCCACCTTAATGTAGTAGGTTTACCTACAACTCTTTTACCACCTTAGCTAAGTACGTAAACACAGAAGGTAAACCTAATACCTCTTTGCTCAATATAACCCAACAGGTGAACCTACAATAGGTTAAGCTACTATTCCTGCCTATCCTAAGTGAATAGCTAAACCTACAACCCTTTGTCTAGGGTAAGGGTTAGGGGTTAATGTCTAAGTTTTTGTAAAAGTAAGAGATAATTCATGAGAAAGTCAGCCAACTGTTCTGCAACTCGACAAAATAATGCTTTTTGATTGGATGATAAATGGGAGTTAAAAAAGAAAGGTAACTCTAATTTTAATCTGAGAGTTGTCATAATATATGTGCAATTGTGATAAGAACGGACATATTTTCAGTTGCTAAAGTAAGTTGTATTTAACTTTAGAGGAACACTGGCATATCATCACACGTTTTCAAAAACTGATAGACCAGGTTCGTATCAGGAAAGCTAATGGTAAAAAAAGTGAGAGTATGGTTTTTATATATCCCCAATAAGATAAGATAAACAAATATGAGACAAAATACAAGGATATTACAGCTCTTCACCCTAAAGTCGCTGTAGGTTTTCTATGATGAGCAAATATTCATGCCGTACAAGTTCTTTTTGAAGTATGCAAGCTAATACCGTTGCTAAATTTTAAAAGGTATAGTACTTGATCCGCTGTATTTTTAGAGATTTGACAATCGGTTGGTTTGAAAGATAAAACGATTAGATTAATAAATAGTTAAGAAAAAACAAAAGAAATGTTACGCCATGGTACAGAAGGCCTAAACAAATATATCGTATATATGACCATGTAGAAAAAGCCACAGAATCACTAGTGGCACAGACAGCTTAATTCACTTAAAATAACCTACCGTGAAGTATTATTTGTGGAAAACAGTAACATGCAGGATTACCTATGGTTGACCCTGTTACTGAAAATAGAGAAAGTTGGTAAACTCATATGTTAACCAGAGCTAACCCATGTGTTAACCAGGGTTAACCTATGTGTTAATCACGATGATCTCTGATTAACCATCAACCCTTTACCAACTGTTACATTAAGGTTGATATTCAACCTTTTTAACACCATTGCAAATGTATTAATCTTTCACTATTACCCATATATTAGATTTATACATTTTATCCACCGTCACTTCAAGGTTAAATTCAAACCTCTAAGTTTCGGGTTTGGAGTTATGATTATGGTTAGTGTTCGGCGTAGAGCTTTATACTAGTCTGCAACAGAGTGGCAAAAGTAGTTAAACGGTCGGGTAAAGCTTATTTCAAAATTTAAGCTTTATTTAAAGACAATTGTGGTATGTGGTAGTCCTGAATGCTCATGATAAAATAGGGTTACAGTTATGTTTGGGATAGAGTTAGGGTAATGGGTTTTAATAGTCTTCCTTTCAATTGCAAGGGTTATATTTTAAACTAGTCTGTGTTCGAGTTACAAGGATAAGGGCTAGTTGCAAAAAGTAATAATTAGAAAGAGGGTTAGTTCGAATTTCGATTCACTTTACGATTGATTTAAGGATGATGTACCCCTTTTTAGCGTTCAACGTTAAACCTATGGAAATCGTATAGAAAATCCCCAGGCTTTATTATTCCCAATTACAACTGAAATTCGAACATAAGATTTGTTATATGATAATGTATGCACTCCTGCCACTTATTTTTATTATATCCATCTTACCTGGTAGTAATTACACAAAATCAATGTAAACATTGGAAAAATATTCAAGCAGACCCTACTAAAAGTACAGGTAAGCGCGAATGAACCTCAAATACCAAGTGTTTTTTGTCAATTATTCTGCAATTCTTAGATAAAATTATAAAATAAAGGAAGGATTGCATGGATCATTATCCAGGTTTGCCGCATGCATATTTTTTTTTGGTAGGATTCATACATTTGTTATAGCTGAGGGGTTTCTATAAAATTTCCATAGATTTAACCTTGAGAGCTAAAAGGAGTACATAATACTTAAAAATACTTTGTTTAATGGATGAAAGGCATAGCTGTAGGGAATGCTCAAGGACACTTATAATTCAGTCAGGTTTAGGTTAGGATCAGGGTTCGGGGTTCGAATTAAGGTTTAAAATAAGTGTTCGAAATAAAGTCAAATCGAATTTCGATTAATTTGAGCCGTTTTTAAAGATACTTTGGCTAAATGATGAAAGGAGTAGCCGTTTGGGATGATCAATGTTACTTAAGACTAAATCTGTACTGAAGTTAGTATTTTCAGTAGGATAATTCTCAAAAAATTTCTGCAGAGCTGTAGGCACTTGATAAACTTTTGTGTTTTTTCACAGTGCGTATGAAACTCACATGTGGTTAGGGTTCGTTAGGGTACTGTTTAACGCAACTCTTAAAATATTGTGTATATGGATGAATGTCAATATTTTCAGATTTAAAGCGATATCATTTTCTGTAACATAAATGTTTGTTTCTGCAGCTTGAACAATGGCTAGTGATCCCATGAAAGCGTCTGAAAAAAACTCATTTAAAAGACAAAAAGAAGGAAAATATAAAACAAGAGAGTCAAGAGAGAACAAGAAAAATATGCCCGAGGAAGGTACAATAGCAGGATGTCAAATGGCAAATGCAAAGGATGAAAAGAAGACAGATGATCGTCAACATCTGAGTCAAGAAATACAAACAGAGGACAAAAACGAAGAGGAAGACCCAAAGTGTAAAAATAATGTTCAGAATGATGGTAATGTTTCTTGTGAGGGCTATGACAGCGAAGAAGATATCTTTTCCTGTTCGCAAATTTCCTCTGCTAAATAAACATAAAGCAACTTTAATAATTGCATACATTTCATTGATAATTTAACAATGTGCATTGGTATTTCACAATAAACAAGAGTTTATTATCTTTTACTTAAGTTTTATCTTCCAACGAATCTGAATTATTTAAGTAGCTTAGCTTAAGCGCACACTTAAATGTAAACCTAACATTAGCCTAAGCCTAACCCAAAAACCAGTGTTAGGGTTAGGGTTGGAGTTAGGGTTAAGTATTAGGATTAGGTAAAGGTTAGTGTATATAGAAGATAACAACGTTGCAACGTGTGGCTTCAACTAGATAAAGAAAACTTTGAGCTCTTTGACAGGTTAGATAAGAGTTAGAATAGATATGAGATTACAATGTTGCAACTGGTGACTGCAACTAGATAACGAAAATGTTGAGTTCCATTACAGAGTTGAATGATTAAGCACAGCATTTGGTTATTTATTTATCTGAAAAGTTATTTTCGGACTAAATTGAACCTTCATTTAAGGCATATTATTTGTTTTTGTTTTGTTTTTTGTATCGATCCTAATTTACCTCATTTAGCGCTGAGAACAATGGTTATATCATTGGTGATACATTGACACATGATAGAAAGAGTAACGGTAACCAAATACCACCTGTATCGTCTTAACATCAGTGTTAAGTAATTGTTTCTCTGTTTTCTCTGACCAGCAATTAGAATTCTCATATAAGTAAAAAAATCATGTAAAACAGCCTTATGTGTCTTGATATTCCCAGAGCAGCGTTATATTCATGTCGATTCCAGGGGAAAGTTAGCTCCAGTTCCTAATCAACGGAATGTTAAAACCCATTCTAATTGAACTGCTCATGACAACATAATTTTATATCAATCATCACATCATAGGCATATTACATATTTATATGAACTCACTCATTGTAGCTGTCAGAGAATAATGAGTCTTACCGCCCCTAAAAACTCCATGTAATAGATGTTTGATTGGTATTGTTGGGAATACCGTTTTTATTTATTTTTAGTTAGTGTCGTTAGTTTTGAAATGGGACATGGTCGTTTTTTAGTACGACCTTTGTTCGTTGTCAAATAGACGAAAGTAACAAAAATAGGTTTGTTTTCCTTCAAAATGATAAAAGGTTAGAGCTAAGATGTACTACCTGATTATATTTAAGTGGGATTTGTCATTGCTTTTGACCAAAATGAATTTTAAAAAGATACTTTTAGGCAAATTTACTTCGTCTTGGCAGGAATTGTTTTAGGTCTCATCTAGTGACACATGTTTTTGTAACTTAAGAAATTTTAGGGTTAGAGTTAGAGTTAGGATTAGGTTAGGGTTTAGGGTTAGGGTAAGGGCTAGGGAATAGGCACTTTGTAAAAATAAGGGATGCGAAATTAGAGATCCAACCCATTTTTCTGTCTATCAACAAAATAATGTGTTTTGATACGATGATATTTTATCTGGCTTTTAACACAAGACAACTTTTATTGTCCTCATGTTGTTGTCATAATTTCTGTTCGAATGAGATATAGTAGGAAACAACTTCTTTTGCGAAGGTAAGTTTGATAAAAGTTTAAAAGACCACTTGCAAGGGATTAAACGTTTTTGAAAAAAAAGCAGACAGGAGTATTTCACAGAACGACATTGTTTGTCACAGAATAGTTTTTAAGAGGAAAGTACGGTTATATTTGTCAAGTGACAACTTCCTCGCTTTATGTTAAAAGAAATGATTTCGCATCAACCTTATTGATCTAAAATTTTACCTGATCACGTAGAACTGCCAGTGCACAGGAAATCGAATTGATTAAATGTTCAATAAAAAAACGACAAAACACAAAACAAACAAACCAAACAAACAAATAAGAAATGTTATGGCATAAAAAACCAGTACAAATTTATTAGATATAACCACTATAAAAAAACAAACAAATGCATAAATAAACACAAAACAAAAAAAAAAAAAACAAAAACAAAAACAAAACAAAAAAGACAGAATGTCTCATCGCCCAAAGCAGATTTGAAAAAAAGTATATCGTTCATTATTTTTTCTGAAAACATAATACGTAAGGCAACCCGTTGATTACTCTGTTACTAAAATAGAATGAATTTTACTCATGGGTAAACGAGGGAAAACCACTGATTAACTAGACTAAACCATAGGTAATCCAGGCATTATTTCAAGGTAAACAATTAACTCTTTACCTACAACCATTTACCCACTTTAACTAAGTAGGTAACCCTATAATCATTTTACTCACCTTAACTTAGTATGTTAAATTACAACCCTTTACCCACCTTAACTAAGTAAGTACACCTGTAATCTTTTACTCATCTTAACTAAGTAGGTTGACTAACAACCCTTTACCAATCTTAATTAGGTAAGTAAACCTATCTAAGTACGTAAACTTATAATCCTTTACTCACCCCAACTTAGCAGGTGTACTTACAACTCTTTACCGACTTTAACTAAGTAGGTAACCCTATACTCCTTTACTCAATTGAACATAATGGGTTTACTTACAACCCTTTACCCACCTTAACTAAGTAATGTAATCTATAATTGTTTGTTCATCTGAATTTAGTGGGTTTACTTACAACCTTTAACCTACCTTAACTAAGTAGGTAAATTTATAATCCTTGTCCACAAGTGTGTTCGGAAAAAAAATTTTTAGAGACAATTACTGGCATCTAAATACATCTTCTGTTAAAATAATTTTTGGAACACGGCTGTGGAAGACAACGCGTCAAAATATGACGTCATAATGATGCATTACTCATAAGCAAGAAAAAAAATAGGTCAGTTATAAAATGTTTAGATATTTTGTAATATTTGAAGAAAAGACTTAATTGGTTTTCATGCAGTTAAATTTTGGAGCCAAAAATGGGCCTTAATGCCCCTGGTCCTTTCAATGTAGCCAATTTTGACCAAAATCTCTAGATATATTTTGTTTACTTATTTAAAATTAAGATGAAAAAGGGACATACCCTGTTGATTTCCCAGTAAATTTGTAAATACATGTACATTTTGTAAAAGAACTTTCTATTTCGAAGATTTAAGAAAATTGTTGTCATTCAAATATCAATCTTTCTAGATTCTATTAAAGAGATGGATCTTCTTGTAGAAAAGCAAAAAAATCGATAAAACACCTTTAAGTTATTTTCTTTTCAAATTTTCAATTGGTTCATACCTAAACAATTGTACGGAAATTTTTAGATTATAAATTGATTTTTTTTGGATTTCCAAATCAGTGGTAAAAAAAGAATTCCTTTAAAATAGATTGAGACTTCTTTATTGAAATTTTCACTCAAATGGAACATTTCTTTATTGCATAAGATACAAGAATAGTCCTAGTTGTAAAAAACCGGATTCCATAACATCAATTTAGACATAAGCGTTAGTTGAATGTAAATTTTTTTAAAGCGATACGCACAAGAAAAAAAGCAAACAAATTATTAAGGACGCCGCCGGCAACAGTGGGTATATTTTATTTCATTGATACGACGGCGTCTTTGATTTATTTTGCTATAATTCATCTGCATACATTCAACAATGAATCGGTCGGTCGTTTAAGATAACTGGATCTATAGTACTTTTTAATAAGGTTGAAACCCCTAATGCACAGCAAGTTTTTATTCAAATATAGATCATTAATATTTTGAGCTGTTAAATTGTGAGAGATTTATCAATTTTTCTATACAATTTAGGAGCCTCAAGATATTTCTTGTTCAAATTCTTCAAAACAGACATACAGATGAAGACTTACAGAACATAAAGCGGAGTTATTTTTAAGCACAATGATATTTGAGTCACTCTTTGCACAAATTTTAATTTAAACAAATTTGGTTCAATGAGTGGTTCTGAAATAATTGTTATATTCATCAGATTTCTAATAAATATAGATTTTTTTCTTTCATATTATTTTGAAGAAAAAGGAAGAGGAAAACAGATATAACGATCCTTTTTCACAATCATGAAGTCTATAAAGTATTTTAATTTTTTTTATATTCTTCGTGATTGTTGAATAAGTATCATTAAAATTTACAGAACAGGAAAAGAAAACAGATCTTTCACATATTTTAAGTTTTTATTTTAGATTCATTTTGAAGAAAAGAAGAAAGAGGAAATATATTATTTTTTTTAAGAACGATGGCATTTCTACGTTATGTAGTTAAAAACTGCAAATGTTTGGTTCTTCAGAAAATAATTTTTAAACGTCGACATTATACAGATGAAGATTAATAATGCTGTTGGAGAATTCATCAAAAATAGGTCTTTTACACAGCCAGGGATGAGTTTAATTAGTATAAATCTCAAGCCCTTCTGTGACTGAGAGAAAGTACTATTTATAATCATCATACTTTTTTCTGAATAGAAACGAATTTCGGGCCAATTCTTCTTACAGAGTTTATTCTATTTCTGTAAGTGAATTGATCCAAAGTTTTTTTTTTATTTTTTACTTCAAAGGAAAAAAACAGATAATGAACAGACGGAACAGATTTTAAAAAAGATATTGTATAGATTTTTTTTAAAAGTTAACTCTATTTCTGTAAGGAAATTGATTCAAAGTTTTTTTTTCCTTGGAAAAAAGCAGGAAATACAGACAGAAAAGGGCTTTATATGTATCATTTCTTTCAGATTACATTTTTGATTATATTTTCTTATTTTAGATTATATTTAATACTCTTTTTGGCATAGGTTGGTTTCATTTCTTTTATCTATGGCACCAGTCTATGTCAAAGATAGTGTAAAACTAGCCTAAAAAAAAAAAAAAAAAAAAAACAGATGAAGATTACAGAAAAACACAGATGAAGAAAAAAGAAAATTTATATTTCAATATCTTTCTGGTCTTAGTATTATTACCGAAAGATCAATTGATATTGGAAGGTAGACATAAAATATCAGCTAATTGAAATTTACATCCAAGTTGGATATTTCATAAGTTAAAATAGGAAACAATTTCTTTTGCTAAGGTAAGATTTATTTACGCTTAAAAGACCACTTGCAAAAGATTAGACGTTCTTGGAAAATAGAGTAGACAGGAGTCTTGTTCAGAACATCACTGTTTGTCATGGAATATTTTTAAAAGGAAAGAATGGTTATATTTGTCAAGGGACAACTTGGGCTCTTTTTGTAAAAAAGAAGGGATTTCGTATAAGCTTTACTGATATAAAAATCAAACAGAACACATTAAACTGCCAGTGCAAAGTAAAATAAACTAATTGAATGTTAAAGAAAAAAATACAAAAAGAAAAAAAAAGAGAAATATTGTGCATTATTTTTTTCTGAAACAATTCAAGTAGGGTAACCTGTTGCTCACTCTGTAACTAAAACAGTAGAAAGATATTTACTCATGGGTTGACCAAGGTAAACCACTGATTAACTAGATAAGCCCTGGGTTAACCAGCCATTATCTCTAGACAAATCGTTACCCCTTTACCTACAATCCTTAACCGCCCTTTACTAAGTAGTAAACCTTTAAACCTTCACTCACCTTCTCGTAGTAGGTTAAATTTCAACCCTTTACCCACCATAACTAAGTAGGTTAACCTTTTATTCTTTACTCATCTTAACGTAGTAGATTTGCTTACATCCTTTTACCCACTTTAACTGAGTACGTTGACATATAATCCTTTACCAACCTTAACTTAGTTGGTTTACTTAAAACCCTTTACCCCTAATGACTAAATACATACATGTATAACCCTTTCCTCACCTCAACTTAATAGGTGTTCTTTAACCTTTTACTCACCTTAACTAAGTAGGTAAACCTATAATCCTTTGCCCACCTTAACTTAACAGGTGTACTTACATCCTTTACCCAGTTTCACTAAGTAGGTAAACCTAAAATCCTTTGTTTACCTTAACTTGGTAGGTCTACTTACAACCGTTTACCTACCTAAACTTAGTATGTAAACACATAATTATTTGTTCACCCTAACGTAGTAGATTAACTTGCAACCTTTTAACCATTTCAACTAAGTAGTAAACCGTTAATCCTTGTTTCACCTTAATTCAGCAGGTTAAATTACAACCCTTTACCCAGTTTAACTAACTAGATAAACCTATAATCCTTCACTCACCTTAACTTAGTAGGTTTACTTATAATTCTTCACCTAGTTTAACTAAGTAGGTAAACCAATAATCCTTTACTCACCTTAACTTGGTAGGTTTACTTACAACGTTAATCTACTGGGTACAGGTGGGTAAAGGGTTTTAGTTTAACCCTACTAGATTAAGGTTGGTGTACGGTTGTAGGTTAACCTATTGAGTAAGGTGGGTAACGGCTTGTAGGTTCACCTACCGAGTAAAGGTGGGTAAAGGGTTGAAGGTTAACCTAATTGGTTAAGGTTGGTACCGTTTGGAAGGTTAACCTACTGGGTTATGATGGGTAAGGGGTAGTAGGTTAACTTAATGGATTAAGTTGGGTAAAGGGTTGAAGGTTAATCTCTAGGTTAAGCTTTGTTATGATTCGCCCAATCAGCATCGGATTTATATTTAGTAACAAGGCTAACTCTAGGTACACCTTGCTTCTTATGTAATTTGAAGGTATGTATAGTATCAAATTTGTTAAGAATAATAATTTGATTCATCACATCGGTATGTATATAGTCAATTTGAATAAGAATTGTTGACATCATCATATTCCATCTCGATTTGGTATCAAGGTGGTTATGTAGATGGGTACAGTGTTCTGAAGGTATAATGTTGTCAAATTTGTTACGAATAATAAATTAAATCATCAAATTGCATCTTAGGTTGTAGAACAGTTGGTTATACAGACTGTAACAGTGTTCTTAAGTCATGTATGTTGTCAAATTTGCTCAGAATAATAATTCAAGTCATCAAATCTTTTAATTTTTTGTCAAGAGCAACATTTTTGTTTTGTGTCATACACAATTTAATGTATTTGTACACTTTTCAAATAAAGATGGCAGGCTTTGTTTTTCCTTTTGCATTTTTTATTTTGATTCTTATGGAAATTTTTTCACCGCCTATGAATTTTGTATGTCATTATTTTGAAGTGAAACATGTTCACTTGTTTAGATCTCCTATTCATACATATTTTCTGATGATGGTTAAGTTGGTTTAAATTCTTTTTTAATCAAAAGTAATATTCCATTTACTACTTATTTCCTTTAAAATCTTCCCTTTTAGTTTAATGTTCTTCAATTTTAGTTTGATTTTACTACTAAAGTTTTTTTTTGTTTAGTATCAAAAAGATAGAAGAAAGGCAAGAACAAAAAGAAAAAGTGGTAAGTATTATATAATTACACAGAATACACGAGTCATTCTCATATAGCATTTTTAATATAAATAAGTTACAAACAACTCCAACATTCGAATTAGATAAAAACAAAAACAAAAAAAACCGCATGTTTTACTATTGCATGAGTTTTCTATGAATGAAAGAAGAAAAAAGAGGAGGTACTTTATTCATTTCAATTAATCTTTCACACTGTAAAGTTTTTTAAATTTATTGTCTAAAAATGTATTTAGTCCCTTTACGGCAGAAAACCTCATAAAAACGGTACATTTTTTTCCAATAAAGTGTAGAGTAACTAGGATAGTAGGGTAACCTACTATGTAAAGATAAAGGAGGGGTTGTTGGTTAACTTAAAGGCTTATGGTGGATTAAGGGGTTCTGATTAATTTACTGTGTAAAGATGGGTAAGGTGTTGCTGATTAACTTAGTAGGTTAAGATGTTTAAAGGGTTGTAGGTTAACTTACTGAATTAAGGTGGGTAAGGGGTAAAGGTTCGAAGGTTAACCGACTAAGTAAAGGTGGGCAAAAAGTTGAAGGTCAACCTACGGATTTAAGGTGGGTAAAAGGGTTGTAGGTTTACCTACTGAATTAAGTTTGGTAAAGTGTTGAAGGTTAACCTACTAAGTATAGGTGGGTAAAGGGTTTTAGTTTAACCCAACTGGGTTAAGGTTGGTATATGGTTGTAGGTTAACTTACTGGGTAAGGTGGGTATCGGCTTGTAAGTTGAAATACTAAGTTGCGGTGGGTAAAGGGTTGAAGGTTAGCTTGATTGGTTATGGTTAGTAACGTTTGAAAGGTGAACCTACTGAGTTATGGAGGGTAAGGGGTAGTAGGTTAACTTAATGGGTTAAGTTGAGTAAATGGTTGAAGGTTAATCTCTAGGTTAAGCTTTGTTATGATTCGCCCAATCAGCATCAGTTTTATATTTCGTAACAAGGCTAACTCTGGGTACACCTTCCGTCTTATATAATCTGAATGTATGTACAGTGTCAAATTTGTTAAGAATAATAATTTAAATCATCACATCCAATCTCGCGTTTGCCTGAATGTTGGTAATATAGACTTTTACAGTTTTCTAAAGGTATGTATAATGTCAATTTTATTAAGAATTGATGACATCATCATATTCCATCTCGATTTGGTATCAAGGTGGTTATGTAGACGGGTACAGTGTTCTGAAGGTATTATGTTGTTATATTTGTTACGAATAATAATTTAAAGC
>JAOXYH010036116.1:0-11575 GCA_028566455.1 Botula fusca | reverse complement strand
GTCATCATGACCTACAGTTTATGCTTGAACGACTCTGGTTAAGTTTTGCATTTAAGTTCATTTCTTTGGAACTGAGCATTGTGTATCAATGAAACATCATCGGTAGATGCATCTTGGATAGTACTGAGCAGTCATACAATAATTGGGTCATTATGACCCACATTTTATGCTTGGCTGGCTATGTTCGAGTTTTGTGTTTATATGGATTTTCGGGTGGGGCATCCGTGTCTTACAGACACAATTTCTAGTTTTACATGTGCATTCATTTATTATTTCCACCTTTTAGCTCACCTGGCATATGACCATCATGACCATGATGACCAATGTGAGCTATTTGCATCACTTTGCATCTGTCGTCCTTCATCTTCTCTGAAACCCCTTGATGGATCTAGACATAACTTGGCACAGATGTTCAGTTCAGGGCAAAGTCCTTTACAAATAATCCCCATTTTGTTCCAGTCCAATGCAAAACATGACCGCTTTAGCAAATCAGATTCTGATTGGTCGATTTTCTAAAATCTTCTTCTCTAAAACTACTGGGAGAAATGTTTTTTAAAATTTGCAGGAATGATCTAAGGCAGACCCTCAAAAAACGATCCTTGTTTTGTTCTAGTCCGACGTGAAACATGGCCGTCAGCGAGGGTTAAAGATTACATAGAAACCCTATGGGGAATTACATTTTCCCACCTTATTTAAGCACAATAGAACATACAAGTGTAGATCCAAACAAATCAATCAGTTCTGCTCATCACAAGGTTTTGAATATAATTTGAGGCTTTGGCCTCAAAAAGTCACCCAAAGGGCATAAGGGGGACAATCTTGTGACACCAATGCTCAGGAATCCAGGTGAGCGATTCCGGCTCCTGTGAGCCTCCTGTTGTTGCCTGTCTTTGATAAAAGTGGGGAAATATAGAATTCGACTGTTCGTTCGTGTGAACTTAAGATTCCTTGGCATACACATGTAACTTGTGAACACAAAGCGGGGTGGTATATAGTGATGGCAATGTCTGTCCTACTGTTCATCAGTCTGCAATTTGCGTTTCACGTCGTTTCTCAGGAACTATGAATCACAGCGGTCTGAAATTTTGCATGAAGTTATATGTGTGATGTTTTTTGGGAAGTAGACTTAATTTTTTTCATCAATAGTGATTATATACAAATTTTTTCATCACACTTTTCTCAGCAATTTTATATACATCATAGGTTATTGATATTTTGCACAATGCTTCACCTAGGTATGATGTATTGTGTGATGTGATTTCAGAATTATCTGACATCTACTTCCTGTTTGACAAGGACTTAAATTTGGAGGAGGTGGGGTATCATCATAGTGAGCTAATTTGCTCACAGTAATTCTAGTTTATATCTGTGCACATGTACATGTATATCACCCTGTCTACACGTCCACTTGGTGAATATGTCAAAGAGAAAACAACCCAACCGGGGTTAAAACATCAGCCCAAGGAATTGAGATGTACATGTCGTTAACTAACTGCATACCAATTATCATTATAGCTCTTGTAAAAGTGAGGCCAGTAAAAACTTACAATTGTGGATCATGGCACCGGAAAAGTAATACATGTGACCTTCTGCGAGGCGAAACAAAAACTCAATCATATAATCAGTCCTGCAGAATATGTAGGTCAAATTCTAGATGTTGCTTTCATAAAACCCAAGCTGTATACCAAAGCAATTAATGCGAAATATGTAGGTCAAAGTGGTCTAATTCTGGTATGTATATTTTGTTTCATGTTATTCAGTGCATGTGGATATTTGCTATTCTGGATTTGTTGTCATACAATCGCTATGAGACTTGACATCATATGAGTGACTCTGCAAGTGTTTCATGAAAAGAAGGACTTCTCTACTGGTGCGTTTAGTCCAATCATGCTCCCAGTTTTTACTGGTCCGATTCAATTATTTACATTTTTAGCTTTTGTGCGTCCATACATGTATATCATTTTGTTATTTAAATTTACTTGTTCTGTGTGTGTTTATTTTTCGCTATCTTGTAATGTCCATCGATTTTCAAGTTTGTCCAAGTTTTGAACCTTTTGTACACAACAAAAATGGGTGCACTCAAATTGCAACCGTACATGATAAGGTTCGTCAGTTACCTGCCCAAGGTCGGCAGTTCCCTCCGGGCACTCCAGCTGCCTCTGCAACGAAATAGCTGAAATATTGCTGAAAGTGACGTTAAACTCCATTCAATTAATCAATCAATCAAAGCAATCCGTCAATTAATAAAGGAGGATTGGCGGACAATTGAAGTTCAGACAAAATGCAATAGATGCCAGTCAACTGGGGATGTGCACATGCCTGCTAAATGGTGTTTTAACACTAAACAGTACACTAAGTTTCAAGAAAATCTATCAAGTAGTGTAAGAAGATGTACAGACAGACTGAAACCTATAATACCGAAAACTAAAGGAAAGTCTTTTCCTACCATAACTTGGCTAAAGATATTTTCTAAATTTCAATGTAAGTCGTACAATTACATGTACAATAAACAGTTGTACATGTATTTTCATAAGTTAATATGCAGAATTTGATTGATTTATTGTGATCAATACAAAGGAATTCCTCTTTTTACTCGACATGTGTAGAGCTCTGGGAGTATTGCGTCTAAGTAAAATCTGTTCAGTTTCTTTATCATATTGTCCCACAAATCTGAGTCAAATTCTATTCTCTCTACATCGTAGCCCTTTAATGTCCATACAACAAAGTCACAATAACGCCTCTTTGTGATACCCATCTGACCTTGCACTTGGTAGTAATATTTATGTGATCGCTTTAAAGCAAGATTGTTATTTTCATCCAATTTACAACAAAAACTTGGATCGGTGCAACACTCTACTGGACTTTTGAATTTGTACTTTTCAGATGATGGACATTTGATTTCAAGCAATCCCTCGCCACAACACTGGCATGAAATTAAACCATCTGGGCTTGATCCAAGATGTGGATTATCTATGTTTACTATGAGTCCACATAAAGAGAGACAAAACTGTGCATGTTTTTTAACCATAAAGTTAGCATAAACTCGTCTTGCTGCAGGCTCATGGTCTCTTCCCCATTTCAAATGTATGTTGTCAAAATTTCCATACATGATGGATTTTACCAAATTGTCAGGTTTTGTTCCATCTTTTCTACAACAAACAAGACCAAAATTTGAGCTTGTTAACCGCTGACTTCGTGCTGCACTCCAATTGATGTTACCACTTTGTCCCTTAGTCTGCTTTTCAATAGATACACATTCTTCTTCAGTGAGGTTCATGTTCGTGAAACATTCGTTAAAAAATGCCTTTGGTTCGGTACTGGTCAAATCTACATTGTCATGATAATTAAACTGTTGCTTATGTAACAAAGGTATAGCATCTTCTTGCTTCCTTCCAAAAAGCAAAAGCCAACCTGCCCTTGAATTGTTACTTTCAAGTTTACTTTTAAATCTTTCTTCATCAACAGTCGGTTTAAACGAAGTTTCAATTTTACTATCACTTTGCAAAGATTTCACATCATTGGCATTGGTTTGAGGTTCATTTAAGGAATCTATGATAGCATCAGGCTTTGCTTGTATATTACATGTAGGGACGGTCGGTCTAAAATTTATATGTTGTGCCTTTATGGGGCTTAGTTTACGTTTTCTAGGTTTTAGCCATTCATTTTGTTTTGATGTACAGGAAATAGTTCCATCTTTCTTCTTGACAGTGATATCATCCAAGGCATACAAAACAGCTCCAACATGATTACATGCTTCACCCTCACTGAAAAAGACAAAATCAATTATTAATTTCTTTAAATGTCAATATTTTCAATTTGCAGTTAAGAAGGATAATTACATATGTTCAAACTCATTTACTTCGTAAGTCTGAAGAATTGAGGTAAAACGGTTTGAAAATTTTACGCCCTACATAAAGTGCTTCGAATTCCTTAAATAATATTTTAAAATTCCAAGTGCTTTATACAGGACCTAAAATTTTCAAACCATTTTATAGTGTATAAAATGTTCAACTAAAGGCTCACCTCAGCCTGTATCGCTCACCTGGTATACATGTCCTTTCACAAGTGTCTTATATTTACAAGTGAATCTACACCTACATTGCATAATGGCAATCTAAGGAAATTTCTATTCTTTTCATGGAAGTGGGTGGGATCCTGGATTATTTGAATGATCATGACACAAGTTCCTGCCAATTCTTGTGTAATGGAGATTTTGTAGAGCCCAATTTTTACTACTGACAATGACTGATAGTTTCTCTCTGTCTGTCATTGTTTTCAAGTCATTAGCCAAAAACGGAGGAAACATCAAAATTAATGATTCATGGAGCATAACTCATGCAAGGAGACATCTGACAATTTCAGAATAATGGAGACTTTTGTAAAGCTTGACCTGCTATCATTTTTTCTTTTGACAGTTTCTTTCTAGCTGTTATTGTTTCAAGATATTGGCCAAAAATAGCAAAAAAAAATCATGAAATTTTACAATTCATGGTGCATAACTCATGAAAGGAGTCGTCTGACGATTTCAGGATAATCAAGACTTTTGTAGAGCTTGATTTGCTGATAATTTTTGCATTTTACAGTTTCTCTATATTTGTTAATGTTTTCAAGATATGACCAAAACCAGCAAAAATTGGAAAATTTATGATTCATGGGGCATAACTCATGTAGTCATCTGACGATTTCAGAGTAATGGAGACTTTTGTACAGCTTGACATGCTAATCATTTTTGCCCTTGCCAGTTTTTCTATTTGTTATTGTTTTCAAGATATAAGCCAAAAATGGTCATTTTACTCCTATGTTCTATTTATAGAAACAGCGGCCATATTTGTTCATCGAAGGACATGCCAGATATAATTTAGAATCCAGGGACCCCAAGGATGCTTATGGCCAAGTTTGATTTGAATCTGTTCAATAGTTTCAGAGAAGATTTTTTTTAAGTTTACGCTGGACAGAGGGACGCCAAGTGATGACAAAAGCTCACCCTGGCCTTTGGCCAGGCCAGGTGAGCTTAAAATAGAGATCTTTCCTTATAATTTAATTTCACTTATTTACATTAAACGGTTATTTGTAGTGACTGTAATAGAATATTTATGTTGAGACTATTTGAATTTTCTGTTGTGTATATCCATATCATGTTATAATTGGTTTGTAAGCCAATGAAATTTGACTTTACATAACATAAGTAAATTATATATAATTGGACTTTTAAATTGAGTGATAAATGATCAGGCAAAAACAAAATATTGTTTGTTTCCTTCTACATGTACAATGTACCTGGGTTGGTACATGTAGGTGACAGTAGGTCTGCAAGTGATTGTATTAAACACTTAATTTCATTTATTTTTCAAGAACTTAAAAAATAAAAATGTAGTTTCATGTATTTTCCAATCCATTCCTCAATCAATTTCAATGAAATAAAACCTAAATGATGTAGAAGTAATAAAATTTATTTATTTGCTTGAATGATTTCCATGTCGCTTGCAGTTTTATTTTTTCAGCGAGTAGACGACTAGAACACACACATCCTTTTCCTGTACAATTTAACTAATATCTTACCGTGAAATTTTTATTGTGTGTTCAACTCGACAGAAAAAATAAGTGACATGTCTCAAAATGTAAACAAATTATCCTTAGAAAATTCTGGATCTGTTGGGTTTTATTTCATGAAAATTGTTCCAGAAATGGCTGCAAAATATTTTTTTGAAAAAAAAATGTAGTTTTATATGAAATATGTAGGGAAAAACCATATCGTGAAATACTTCTGACATCTCACTGCACTGTATGTGTGTGTCCATTGACTGTCGAGTATGTTTTGACGTTATCTTTCTTGGTTGCCTTGTTTAACTGAAATATGGACCAAGCTAACAAGTTTCATGCACGAATGTTTATTATGTTGTACTAGAATTTAAAAACGGACATGCTATAAACACACTACAAGTAACTTTCATACCCTGCTGTGCAATCACAGTTAGCTGAGTGAATATTCCCTGTTACTTTGGACAAACAAATCCACACATTGTGGTCAGGATTTAGTTTGGGATTTGCTGTTGGAAGAGATGGAATAACTTTGGCCTTCACAATACCATGACTACATTCTTGGGAAACATCATTGTAATACATTGCATAAACATGTCCGTCAGCATAGTAGGTTCTGGATCGAAGTTGGCGTTTGGACCTCATTGTCAATACCAAATAATTATATATGTCTTTATCTGTCACACTGGGAATTTGTGTTAAGTCATCGGTCCATGATGTAAGCACGTCGGGATTGGGAATCCTCTCTCCAAGCGGCGTTGTTAATTTTTCAGTCCAACGTCTCTCGAGAACAAAACTTTCTTCGACTTCAACGTCCAAAACGTTTCTCAAATTCAGCTTTTTGACCCCTTTTGATCTTTCTTGTAAAGCTTTTTTGTTTCCCGTTACGTTTTGTCCATGGCGCCGTAAATAATTCTTCAGTCCAACAACGGAAAGCCGATCAATCTCTTCGTCTAAGAGATGATACGTCTCTGTGGCGTCCATGGCAATGTACTTGCCGGAAGTTTAAGTGCGAAGAAACGCCACCAAGCGGAAAGGGGAGATAACCACGTTTACGGATTAGGCTATACCTTTCCAATGTAAAATTAGAACAACAGCGCCAAACCGGACTTGCCGCATATTGCTTAAGTCCCTTGGTTGATGTCGGCGTTTTTTTTTTTTTTTTTTTTTCGCTCTAAAATTGGAAATAGAGACTAGTTCCAAGATTCTGTTTTGCCAAATTTTGGATAATTTTGATGGATGTATATTTCGCTAGGTATTGGTTTGATTGGTATAGAAAAGAACATCGACGATACTTGTAGTGAACTTTCATTTGAATAGCCACGCATTTTGTTTGTTTGTTTGTAAATAAAAACACGTGCAGATATGCCATCCTCACTAGAGACAACAAAATTGATTGAAGAGACTCGTCAAATTCTTGAACACGGGCATAATACTTCGAATTCAAGGCTTCTCGAAGTTTTTTTTTAACCTTGCTTCAGCCCTTGATCCTTGATGGTAGTATGAAGCGAATTGAAACTGGAATGAATAAAATCGATGAAATCAAAACAACTGTAACTGCCCTAGCATACAATATACGCAAATTAACAACGGATGTTCGAGTGGTTGAAGCAAAGTATGGTAGTTTGGAAACCAATATACAGGGTCTCAGCAACCTGTTTCACAAGGTCAAAAATACATGTAAAACACACGCAGACAATATAAACAAGTTAAATACAAGATTAAGTAATCTAGAAAAAGAACTCCGAAAACGTGAACCCCAAATTGCGCCCAATGGTGATGAAATTAAAAATCTCCAAGACACCGTTCTAGATTTACAATGTAGGAGCATGAAAAACAATCTTGTGGCCACCGGGCTTACATACCGTCCGAGTGAAAATTCTGAACAAAGGTTGAGGAACTTTATTTATGAAGAACTCGGTATTTAACACCATATCGACCTTGGCAACGTTCACCGCTTTGGTAAGGTTGGCAGAAACGGAGCAAAACCTATCGTTGCCAGATTTATTTATTACAATGATCTGAAAATGGTGCTAGAAAATTCATATAAGTTATGGCGTAGTCCCTACAGTGTTCATGAACAATTTCCTGCAAAAATTGTAGAAAGGCGCCAAAAGTTGTACCCAGTTATGAATGAGGCTAGACGTAAAGGCAAGCGAACAAAAATGCTGCGAGATAAACTCTTCATAGATGGAGAACTTTATGTACCTGTCGACGATGAAAGTGCCAATACACGCAGTAATTTCAGAGATGCTGCAGTGACCCCACAACGAGTGGACCGTGATCCACACGATCAGGCAGACCATTCAAACGCCAGCGAGCTGGGTCGTCACCACAATCCGGAAACGACGATTCCGTATATTAGGGCTGTCGGGGAGATGCACATAGAACTGTACATCAATTTAATTTAAGTTGTACTGACTTAAATACGTGTACTTCCACTACCTATTGGACAAATCATAGTGTAATCTGTGAAAATAAAACTGTATTATTGCTTGATGAATTAGACAATTTTAAGTCAGATATTACAGTAAATTTAGATACATGTAATCAATTAAATTTAATATTACAGGGAATGTTGCCAAACATACAGACTATGTGTGAAAAGAATTGTAGTAGGGATTTTGTAGATACACGAATAGAAAGTGATCAATACTCACATAGTGTTAAGTCTAATAGTATGTACAGCGAACCTGTACTTAACCTAAATGTACATAGTATGGAAAATGTAAATAAAATTCAAGTTTTTAAAACCAATTATGTAACAAAGGGTAGTGATGATCTCGACAATGTAGAACATGTTGCTGTACCTATGAATAAGCATAATGCTATACAAGTGTTAGGTCTTAATTGTTGTGGACTAAGAAATAAATTACATTATCCAGAATTTGAAAGTTTATTACGGGAGAACGATTTATTATGTTTAGTTGAAACTAAAACAGACGATATGGACAGTATAGAACTTCCTGGGTATACATTTAAAATGAAAAATAGAAAACACAGGGGAAGAGTGAAATCAGGAGGCATAATATTTGGGTACAAAGATAGCTTAAGTGAATTCATAGAACCTATAGATACTGATTGTCAGTATGTGTTTTGGATAAAAATTTCAAAAATCCTGAACAGAGAAGATATTATTCTAGGTATCGTTTATATACCTCCCGAGTATACGTCTTTCTCTTCGCCAGATTCATTTGGCCAAATTAAAGGCGAATATTTAGAATTATTATCAAAATTTAATTATTTCCTATTTGTCGGCGATTTCAATGCACGAACCTCTGAAGATAACGACTTTATTTTTATTGGTGCAAATGAACTTAGTGATGATTTAGAAGGCATTGCAGTTAATGAAGTATGCAATTTAGATTTATTTAACATTCCTAGAAACAGAAAAAACGCAGATAAAGGTAAAAATAGATACGGAAATCAATTATTAGAATTTTGTAAAGGGAATAACATTTTTATTATGAATGGAAGGTTAGGTACATGTAGTGATAGAAATGGACAATTAACTTGTAGGAACGCTAGTGTGGTAGATTATTGTTTATGTAATGTAATGTTGTTACCTAATATGATTGACTTAGAAGTGTCAGATTTTACACCTTTGTTTTCCGATGTACATTGTCCTATTGTAGTGTCATTAAAACCTATTGTAGATGAAACTCGCAGTGTTGATGAAATTGAAGGAAGTAATAAAATACAACAAGAAAAGGTTAAAAAATGGGACCCCGAAAAAACTACGGAATTTCAAAGTAACATTGATTTTGAAAAATTGCAACTGCTGATAAATGATCTGGAAGAAACAAATCTAGACAATGCAACTCAAGATGGAATAGATTCCTTTGTATCCGAGATCGGAAAACTATTTTTAGACTCAGCAAAATGTACTTTTGGAACTTTTATACCAAAACCTTCAAATTATAATCGTAGAACACAGAATGTTAATAAACCTTGGTTTAACCTCGATTGCAAATTTGCGAGACAAAATTACCGAAAACTTAAACGAAGACAAAAAAGAAAACCATCTTTGTTATTATATAATAAAGTAAAAGAATCTGAAAAACAGTATAAAAAGGTTCTAGACAAATCTTTGAAAAATTACCGCAAAAATATGTCAAAAAAGCTAAAGAATTTACGAACTCAAAATACAAAGGAATACTGGAAAATTCTGAACCATCGAGTATTTACACGTCAGCCAGACATCAGTTTCGAGAAATTATTAGATTTTTTCAAAAATTTGAACTCATCGACGCCCGAGGAAGAAGACTTTTTCAATTTCACTAATGTAGAACAAAATTATTTGAGAGATCTAAATGAAGCTTTGAATAGTGACATCACAAAGGAAGAAATTCTTAAATGCATGCAGAATCTTAAAAATGACAAGGCATGCTCTGACGATTTCATAATAAATGAATATATTAAAGCTTCAAGTAACCAATTTATAGATTTATATGTGAAACTTTTTAATTTGATATTTAAGTCGGGATACGTACCAAAATCTTGGATATTAGGGACAATTAAACCGATTTACAAAAATAAAGGGGACAAATATGATCCTAAAAATTATAGGCCTATCACGATAGTAAGTTGCCTTGGAAAATTATTTACTGCGGTGTTATGTAACAGGCTGACGGAGTTTTCAGATGAATACTTAGTTTTGAATGAAAATCAATGTGGCTTTAGAAAGGGGTACTCAACATGCGATTGCATTTTTACTCTTCATTCATTCTTTGAGATTTTGAAGTCCAAGAAAAAAAAACTATACTGTGCCTTTGTGGATTTTGA
Organism: Botula fusca; assembly: GCA_028566455.1. Taxonomy (NCBI): domain Eukaryota; kingdom Metazoa; phylum Mollusca; class Bivalvia; order Mytilida; family Modiolidae; genus Botula; species Botula fusca. Next base: position 1,252 of record JAOXYH010036116.1, on the reverse strand, counting down.
AAAGGCGTTTGATACCATACAGAGAGATGCCCTATGGTATAAAATGCTTGTAAATAATATAAATGGTTATATGTATCAAATAATCTTTAACATGTACAATAACATTAAATCATGTATATTCTACAATGGCGAACAGTCTGATTATTTTCCCTGCGAGACAGGTGTTCGCCAAGGGGAAAATCTATCCCCCTTCTTGTTTTCTTTATTTTTGAATGATCTAGAAAATTTTTTAGATGACGGAAATCTTTCTGGATTGAAAACCATTTCTGATGATCTAGATGAAAAGTTAAATGTTTATCTAAAACTATTTGCTATTTTGTATGCAGATGATACGATACTGTTGTCCGAGTCACCAAATGATCTTCAAGCTTTATTGGATAAATTTCATATTTATTGTAATAGATGGAAACTGAAAGTTAATGTTGATAAAACAAAAATTATGGTATTTTCGAGGGGAAGGTTACCTTCAAACCTTAGCTTTACATATAATGGTATGAATATAGAAATTGTCAAAGACTTTAACTATCTTGGTGTTTACCTTTCTAGAAGCGGTGCTTTCAAAACTTGTAAAAAACATATTGTTGAGAAAGCTACAAAAGCTATGTATGAAGTTATCAAAAGGGGTAGGAAACATAACCTGTCTATTAGTTGCCAGTTGGACTTATTTGATAAGTTGGTAAAGCCCGTTCTTCTATATGGTTGTGAAATTTGGGGTTATGGGAATAACGAAATTCTAGAAAGGGTGCACCTAAAATTTTGCAAACTATTGCTACATTTAAAGCCGACAACTCCAAGCTGTATAATCTATGGTGAACTAGGGAGATATCCTATAGAACTAGATATTAAGCTAAGAATTATCATGTACTGGGCCAGATTGATCACAGGGAAAAACATCAAAATATCATCACTTATTTATAGGCTTTTACTTAAATTATCGGTAGATTTTCATGTTGATTTTGAATGGTTGAATAATGTCAAAAATATATTAGACGAATGTGGACTGTCATATATTTGGGTAAACCAATCTTTTGTAAATGAAAAATGGCTTAAGTGTACTGTAAAAACCTCTCTCCAAGATCAATTTCAACAAATTTGGCATACAGATATACAAGACAATCCTAAAACTTTAAATTACAGACTGTTCAAGGAGAAATTTGAATTTGAAAAGTATTTCCATATCCTTGAAGATAAAGATCTTTTTACATTATGTCGATTTAGAACAGTTAATCATCGTTTACCTATTGAAACCGGA
>JAOXYH010036115.1:0-18647 GCA_028566455.1 Botula fusca | reverse complement strand
TTCGTAAACTTCTGTCACGAACTCCTTGCTTCATGTATGTAGTCAGCATCGTATAATAAGGACAAACGTCGAAAATGAAATTTGTCATGATTTTGCGTGTGTGGTCCGTCGTTAGATTTATAACACTTCAGTCCTGTTCCCTGAAACTACTGGACTGATTGGAAGTAAACTTGGTAGGAATGCTCTTTAATTTTACCTGTAAACATAAAACACTTTTTGCGGATCGTAATTTTAACAAGGCCACCATCGCAGGACATAGTTTTATTTTGGAAATTAATGTTTCCTACATAGTTTGTTTTTGTAATTGTTATATTCAAGAAGAGGGCGTAGGTCTCAATATAGATGTAAAGGGATACTTCTTTACTTTTACTTTGTTTGCAAAATATTTAAGGAAAAAAGTGCATCACTTGTTTTGCTACGTAGCAATCTCTTTGTCTTCTATTGGGATCCGATTCGATCCTCTTCGAAATGGATACAAATCCCAACTGGCAAAAAGGAGTTTTAAAGCATTTTACTTTTTTGCCTTTTATTAAAATCCTTGTACATTTTCAACATTTTATTACTACACACACACATACACACACACACACGTCTGCATAACCTCAATTCACAGCCATATTGTATAGTGTAATACCCTATATTGGTTATATTCAAGCATTTCTGATTTTTTTGCATATTCAGTTCTGACAAGTTTCAAACAAAATACTATTTATCATAAAAGCATGCGTAAAATGGGTTGTTACAGTTCACATTCTTAGGTCGGTACCGAGATCCAATGATTTTTTTCTGAAAATATTTTGACATTAATAATAAACGGGTGGATCAGTCGGATACGACAGCAAATTTCCTTGTCCGTTATCAAATCACTTTGGCAGTCCTTTAACCAAAGTTTATCAAAAGTAAAATATAGGTCAAGTTGTCCTGGTTAGTGAATGGCTAATTCCTACTATCCAAGATGTTCCAACTGATGGAGTTTCAAGATTACTGTGGATTCATTTATTTTCGTGGATACAAATTGTTGTGGTTCAAGAAAAATATGAGCTTGCGAGGGTGCTTAATTTCGTGGTTTGCTTTTTCTTAGTAACAAGTCAACTGCTAAGTTTCAGTTCTTTTGATCTTTGAATTTGTAGTTCGCCTTTACCCACGAAATGTACGAAAATTGATATCCCACGAATAATGATTCCACAGTATATGACATAGTACTCAAGAAATGAACCTTGACCCAAACTTCAACTTAAGTTAATTAAGCGTGAAGTGTAGGTCAAAGTGACCAAAGTTTTGCATGACTTTCATTACTATCCAAGATGTATCCACTAATGAAGTTTCAAGACTATATGCCGTATTGTATTTCAGTAATGAAATCTTTAACCAAAGTCAAAAGAGTGCCACATGCAGGTCATACTGACCGTATTGTTGAATGGCTGTTCTTTATCATCCAAGATGTATCCACTAACGAAGTTTCAAGATTATATTCCCGATATTATTTAAGGCATAGACCTTCGGGCAAACTTTAACCAAAGTCGATCAAGCCTGTCATGCAGTAACCTAATGGTTGCATAGCTGTTCGTCACAACCAAAGTTGATAGAGCGTGAAAAGTAGTTCAAATTGACCAGTTGTTGCATGTTTGTTCGTTGCTATCCAAGATGTATCAACTGATGAAGACTGAATGTTGTGCAATATTCAATAGATGGACCTTAACGCAAGCTTTAATCAAAGTCAATCAAGTGTGAAACGTAAGACAAACTGATCCAATAGTTGCATGGATGTTCGTTATCATCCAAGATGCATTCACGAATGAAGTGTCAAGACTATATGCCGTATATTATTTAAGAACTGGACCTTAAGGAAAACGTTAACCAAAGTCTATCAAGCGTGAAATGTAGGTCAAAATGACCCATTGTTGCATGGCTGTTTGTACTATGCAAGATATAACCACTAATGATGTTTCAAGACTATATGCCATGTAGTATTCAAGAAATAGACCGTAACTTAAACTTTAACTGTGCCGGTCGGACGGAAGGACGGACGGACGAAACGCTATAAATCACAATATGCACTGTATTCTTTGTAATACTTGGATCCTTGCTATAAAATACTAATGGTAAAGACTGCTATATATATTTACAGAAAAAAAATTCTCATGAGTCATCAGTTGTATTGTTTCCTTTTATGTCAGATTTTGTACTTCGTTCTTATGGCTAAGATGATAAAAATGAAGTTAAATCCCATTAAAAATTCAAAAATAACAAAAAATTAACTGACACAGTCTTTGTTCGTAAGTCCAGTCTCAAGGTTCCATGATACAGCATGATAAATGGGGCAAAGTATATGCTCATCGTATCACTCTCCTGAAGTTTAGTTACCAAATTCATTGTTCAAATTCATCAAATGACCTTGACTATATGTTAACGAACTTGCAAATATGCATACATTTGTACGTGTAAAGTTCAATGGAAGGATTTTCTATTTTTAGCTCATCTGGTCCAACTTACTTTGAGTTACTGTCATCATTTTGCCCCTGTCGTCCGTCCGACTGTCCTTTCCGATATTAACTTTATCACATTTCAGTCTTCTTCTCTGAAACCACTGAACAGATTAAAACTAAAATTGGCAGAAACGTTTAATCACTTGCTGTAAATAATTGTATAAAAATAAAATTCGTAAGTTTTTCGGTTACAGTTGTATGGAATATAAATCTTACAATACTTTCGTTCTGTTGCCGGAGTGATGAAACAAAAAGTGGATCCATAAACATTGTAAAGATCTTTTTAAAATGTTATGAGCCAAAGTCGCTCTCATTCTACAACAGTATCAAATCTTTGGACTTTTTAACGTTATACGCTTCTATTTCTCATTCAAAACTGAAAGACAGATTGAATGAATTCGCTCATGAATGGTCAACACAATTACAGGTATGAACACCACATGCATACACTATAAGATACAGTATAAAATCCTATTGCAATCATTGCGGGTATACGCCCGATCTCAAAATTGATAATTTCAAATCCAAACCACTTGACTCTTCCTGTTCCTCTTCGCCATTCAACTACCCCAGAAATTTGGCCACAAGGGAGAAAGAAACCGAAACACCTTCTGACCTGGTCGGTGTTTGGTGCATAAGAACATCAATGAGTTCCCAAAGAACCAGCATTTTGGTAATGATCTTGTAATTTTGTTGATAATTATGTCAATGTGCCAGCTGCCAAAGCCCCCTAATAAAATTGTTTTATTCTGCAAGAGACACTTTATCGGCTCGTGATAGTGGAGATGGTTATTGACAATTTCTAGTGATTTGTTTCTCGTCTTTTCTGTTTCTATTTTATTTGCTTGTTATATGTTTTTGATTTTCATTTCTTTTTGTCTTTTCCTGTTCGCATTGTGTGTTTCCGCGCCCTTGGCTTGTCCGTCGATTCACGTGTTAAGTATTTCTGCATTAAATTGCTGCTTCTGTATTCTGTTGTTGATATTCCATCTATGGCATTTCTAAACTTAATAAGAGTCAATACAAACAGAGGTTTATCGATGGGTCAGTGAAGTGCACCACAATGCCATTTTTGAAGCTTCTAACCTCTTTACTCACAGCAGTCAATGACAGTCTTAATAGTTATGCGATGAAGCCTACTAAACGAGTAGAGCGAATTAGATGTAGATTCAAAAAAAATCTAGAGACTTACAGGAATATATCTCCTGTAGTAGCCTTGCATACTTAACGGTATCAAAACCACGGTTATCTTTGATCTTATCTGCCAACGTTTCTGGACCAAAAAGGTACACAGCTATATGTCAATTGGTGGTAGGTAAATAAAAGGCATACTTCGTCAAGAACTACACCGATTCTACTTAGAAGTACACTTAGTTAAATGTTTTTACATGCTGAAATGTCTAATCGACAATATATTTGTTGAGTTTGGAGGATGTGTATTTTTCAACAGACATTGGTAATCCAATGGGGACAAGCTGTGCGCCACCTTTGGCTGATCTCTTCTTATATTCATACGAAGCGAAATTCATGCATGGGCTTACACAGAGAAAAGCGAATTGAATTCATAAACTTAATATTTATATTAAAGTCCACCACTCCTGAGTAAAGGAATTGAATACGTGACAATATATAGTAACGAAATAATGATCAATTATCAACTGGTTTTGGTAAATCGGTTGTGCAAATTTCGTAAATTTCTGACTTGTCAGTGGTGCTGAGAACCGAAATTCTGAAAGATCATAAGTGCCACAAAACATTATGATGCGACCGTATGCCACAATGACTGATATGGTAAACCACAAGTTTGGACAAAGCTTTGCACGAGGTAGATAACAGCTTTATAAAAATTTTAGGTAATTTTAACAATATAATCTTACAGCTGCTTTAGATTTAAGCTATTATTGATACACGACAAATTGTTTAGGATGAAATAACTTATCACTGGACAAAGACTACACAGCCACCCGTACAACACGTGTTGAGGGACTAAGTTTAGTGCTGTATTACTCTGATGAACTTCATTGTTATCTATAACAAATACAATGATGTTAAAGCAAATAATTTATTATGTGTTTATTATGTGTTCGACAAGTACTATTGATAAAATATCAACAGATATATCTAGGTCTAGGTTAAAATGCAATCTGTTTGTATCAACAGATGACACATCGTATGTGTTTTGAGCTGATTTATACTTGTATTCCCCACAATACTGGAAACCAAGTTATTTCGCGACTAATGTTTTTTTCGCACTTTTGTGCAAATTCAGTTTTGCAACGACTTAAATTTGCAAATTCAAGATTACTTCCTGTACTAGACAGGACAAATAATTAAATCCGTAGTTATTAATTTTCGCAAAAAAAATCTTTGCGAAATATGGAAAATAAATCGCTCGCGAATGGCGTTAATACCGTTAGATGTATATTGTTACAGACACGGCATTAAAAAAAATCGTTTGTTAACAGCAAGGACCATTTACACTATCTTTAAGGAGACGTGTACTAAAACACTACATTAAATTCATAATCAAAAGACGTTCACAAGACTGTGATTAATACCAAGAAGAAACGCGACATGGAAGAGACTATCAGAAAAATGAAAATTAAAATCAATAATTTGCGATAAACTACAAAAATCGTCATGCCAATATTGAATAATTGTTATTACACATGGAAAGGTCCGTAACCATTCTTTCAATCCGTTATGGTAACAATTTTAGTTTGATTCATTAGAACTTTCACTCGATTTTGCTGTCGACGTGCCCCTGACTTAGACTCATTTTAACTTAGCAGAACTTCTCTGTCCGGGGAGTTTTATGACCGCATCCTTGTACAATATGCAAATTAACAATGAATCAGGTAGTATTCTATTGAAACCTTAGCAAGACCTACAAGCCAAAAGACAGAATGGACAATGTTTTAAAATGCACCACCGCAACACAGTTGAATGTTATCCTCCTTATTGGAAATATATACAGTCTGTTCCAAAAAAAAAACATTTGGCATTGGAATCTAAACTTTCTGAACCTACATGCAGATAAAACTTATGTGTGATGTACAGATCCAAGCCACCTAGAGATACAGACTTCAGTCTCAAAGTAATTAAAAACTTCAACGAATGTTAATGTGATAAGCAATGTAGACAGTTTTGTTGTAATACGCATTAAATGCCAAAAATGATTTGCCGCAAAAGTTTGTAATCTGAACAGTTGTATTTTCAAATTGGACTGAATACGATCTTTTCAGATAATTCCAAAATCGATCGTTGAGCAGAGAAATATATAACATATGATATATAACTGAATCAGATCGAAATCTTGAAGTGATATATCATGTCAAAAAGTGTATGAATCACATAACCGAAAATTAAAACCAATGGGAACGATCACAAATTGGATCTCGATTTGTATATAAATAATACGTTAGAAAAAGGTAAATGCCATTTGTACCCTGTGAAAAACGTCGCAGTATGATGCGAGGTATTTCCTTTGCCATTTGCAGATTTTAATCCTTATTCCTTAAATCCATATCATGTTCTGCCTTGGTTATTATTATCGCCGGTAATCTATATCATGATCTACCGTGGTTATTATTATCGTTGGTAATCCATATCATGTTCTACTTTGGTTCTTATTATCGCCGGTAATCCATATCATCTTCTACCTTGGTTATTATTATCGCCGGTAATCAATATCATTATCTACCTTGGTTATTACGATCGCCTTTAATCCATATCATGTTCAACCTTGATTATCATTATCGCCGGTAATCCATATCATCTTCTAACTTGTGGTTATTGTTATCGGCGATAATCCATATCATGTTCTAACTTGGTTATTATTATCGCCGGTAATCCATATCATCTTCTACCTTGGTTATTATTATAGCCGGTCATCCATATCATGTTCTACCTCGGCTATTATTATCGCCCATATCATGTTCTACCTCGGCTATTATTATCGCCGGTAATCCATGTCATGTTCTACCTTGGTTATTATTATCGACTGGGAAGGTCTATGATCGTCATCACGATTTGGTAGATCGGTACGATGTTTCATCTCACAACTGAGACAATATACTTTGTGTTTCTCATCATACAGGATTCGACACCGGACTTTATTCTTCACCGATTTTTTCCAGTATAATGGATACTTTTAACGACACAGGACAGGTTTACCCTTCAGGTATATTTGATGTCACTTCCGTGTTTCCAGTACGACAGATACATTTTTTAACGATACAGGACAGGTTTACCCTTCAGGAATATCTTATGTCACCCCCGTGTTCCCAGTACGGCGGATACTTTTAAAGACACAAGAGGTTTACCCTTCTAGAATATCTGATGTCATTCCCGTTTTCCAGATTTAACCTTACCCAATGAATAAACCCTTTAATATCTTTCCACGTCTTCTGGAAAACCCTGACCTTTGTCGTTAGTTGTGTTAACTTTCCTCACAAGATGAACTTTTAGGATAAACTTTATTTCTACTGTAAACATTATTGAATTATATTTATTGGTAAAGTGAGACAATTTAACAGTTTTTCATGTTTTGTCTAAAGTAACAGTAAAGGACATTTCAGAACAAAATTATGCTTACTACTGTCCGTTTATCTTATCTAAATACATTCGCAACAACATCTATTTATTTGTTTCCTTTAAAAAAGAATTATGAATAGTTAATACGAAAAAATGCCATAATAGGGAAGAAACCGTTTTAACAGTTAAATGTTTGTAAATATTTTCGGAGAGAGAGAGATCAATATTTGGTATAATAAAATGTGCAAATTTCGTTCTATTTTTGATTTGGAGAGGGCTTAAGAACAGACCTGTTTCAGTTGTGCTGTTTCAGATGTTATTTTTTGTTAGATATTTTGTACAATTTCATATTTACAGCTACACTTCCCACTTTTGTTACTCATACAAACTGTGTCTTGCGGAATTGTCGTGTTCAATGGATATTAATTAGTTATATCCTGTCAATAAAACCTAGTTATTATGGGATTTATAATTAGGTGTTCTTCGCCTATTGAAAAAAAATGTCCAGTTGTATGGGGTACTTTGCCAGTCTGTAGGATTTCCCTCGAGTCCTTTCCCATTCCGTTCACTGTTTTATTATACAATTTTATTGATACTGATCCTGCTAACGCCTACTTTTATGGACATTAGTATGTCCTTCCATGCAATAGATTTATTAATAATAGTTTGCCTGATTGTGGCCGCAGCGGGCGTATCTCATTGAATCCAGATGTTTGGATATTTATCATATATTTGTGTTGGATGCATAAAATTTGTTTTGACAAATCATATTTTCACAAAATATGAATTACTGTAGCATCAAATAAACAATGTATCGTGAATAAAGGTTTGGTTGCCTGCCATTAACGATCATTGTTGGCTTCACATATTTTCGAATTGACACATTTTTAGGAGAAATAGGTATAAGGTTTTCAAGTTGATAAAACAGACAACAACTAATATTTTAGTATAGTTTGAAAACGACTATACCTCTTTTTTTATTTTATTATTATTCTTTTTATATATTTTTTTTTATTATTATTTTTTTTTGTTACATAATACATATACATTTCATATCTATTGTGATGCATTAGATGTGTGCATTCCGTAAATTAAATCAGTCGCCAAAACTTTTGAAGACCTGAACTGTTATAAAAAATTTTGTAATAGCGAAAAACATTCCAAAATGTCCGGAATAGGATGCCAAAATCATCTACGAAGAGGGTTATGCATGACGGAAGTGACTCCATAGTTTTCTATTATTTTTTAGTGATTTTATTTTATTTATTTTATTTTGTTTTAATTGTCTCTGAAGTTAAATCGTTCGTATATTCCTATCCAACTAATTAGTTTTGTATTCTATTGCCAGTACTTAATTTATTTTTATCTTATGACAAAAAGAACTATCAGATATGCACATATTGTAGTCAATTGAACGTACTTCAAACTTATATCTATCCTCAACTTCTTTATACTTTTGACGTAACAACACAGTTTTCATTATCTAAACAGATAAAAACCTGTCATGCGATTTACGTACCTGGGCGGATAGCAGGAGGCTTGAAAGGTATTTTAATCTCTTCTAATTACCTTTTTTTTCTTTTTTCTTTTTTTTTCTTTTATTATTTTGGCAATAGTTTGGCAAGAATTTTGTTCCATTCAAAATTAATGCATTGTCCTGTTAAAAGTTTTACTTACAACTTTTGCCTATCAAAATGATTAAGTTCTAAGGATTTTCATTAATTAACTGGTGAATAAACTCGTTAAAATAAGTCCAGCTATGTTGACCATGTTATCGCTTCCTTTTGCTACGTCTGTCCGTCCGCCCATTCGTCCTCCACTGGAAACACTCAACACTATATATCACTGCCACTTGATGTGTCACAGAGATGTACAGAGATTGCCCTCAGGTCGTCACCATATAGGTTCAAATATGCATCGCTGTTGACATGAAGATTTTAAATCCGACATATTATTTAAGATTTTGTGAATGATTCCAATAATGCTTTGCATGAAAATTATTACCTGATCATGTCATATCCACGTATCATATCTAAAAGGGCAAGGTTAATGTAAAAGATTATTTGTCCAAATATTATGAATATGTAAGCAATATTTAAGACATTAATTTCAGGAATCTTTAATTTGACTCTTAATTGATAATTTGATGCTGGTTATTTCTCTCGGTGGATAGTAGAAAGGCAATGAAGTGCAACAAATGGTCGAAGCAGCGATTCTTAATACCTGTATATGTAAACTTGTATTGGTGATGTACTTTCTCTCAATAATTCTTATTGTAATGATGACCTCCATCACACCTACCCCAGTGAGCTTAAAATTACAGACAACTGACATACTCACTTGTGCTTCATACCCAGACTTAGGTTTGTACATAGACAACAGGAGACGATTTAAAGCTGAACTTTATGAAAAACGTGATAATTTTAACTTTCCAATTGTGAACGTTCTCTATCTAAGTAGTAATATCCCTTCGTCCCCGACGTATGGTGTTCACACTTTACATTTGATTTAATGTTGTTGTGTCTGCAGTTTGTACAGTGATTTTTCTAAACATTGAAACAGCTGTCAAAACTTCTTCATCAGGTTAAGTTCAGACTTTGCAAATATTATAACTAAAAAAATTCTATGGTCGCCTTAATTATGTGGTAGATGTGTCTATCTCACAAATGCGTCAAGATATCATCTGTTAGATTTTTCGTCATCTCGGGTTAGAAAACTCGCTGGACTTGTCCGACTTGTCACTTTACAGTAAATTCCCACGAGGAGGACATGATTACCCTTCCGAAGTACCTAGTCTTGCGGTAATAAAACTTTTGAGTACGATTTTTGTACTCAGACTCCAGAATCAACCAATTAAAATCTTTCTTTTTTTGAGAGTTCACATTGCTTTTGCTTTGGTTCTCGTGTGGTATTTATCGATTTGATTTGTTTGCTAAATGTTTTTTATTTTCATTCCTTTTTGCCATGTTCTAGTCATTCGTATCCACACGCTTGCCTTTTCACTGGATTCAAGTACGAGGATTTCTGCTTTGAACTGGTTGTTTCGGTTTTCTCTTGCAGGTATTTATATTCAAGTCTGCCCCTTTTTCCTTAAGTATACAAATTGAACACGTAACAATATATAATAACGTAGTAATGGTACACTGTTTGGTATCTTCTATATTTTATTTATTAACTAGTTTTGGAAAATCGGTTAGGAAAATTTCGTAAATTTCTGACTCGTCAGTGATGAGAACCCCCAAAATTATATTTTTGATCGATTGATTAAATGGGGTTTAATTCCAATTTTAATAGTGTTTCAGCTACTTCGTGGCAGCTAGTTTTAGTGGCGGAAGAAGCCGGGGTGGCCATAGTAAACCGGCGACCTCTAGCAGGTAAGTCACATCCATATCACGTACGGTTACGAATCGAGTGCACCCTTTTGAGCTGTTTACAAAGAGATGATAAACTGCAGTGATTGTACAGGTCAACCAACTACCTTAACCACTTGACCACTCAGGCCCCTTCCCCGGAATTCTAAAAGATCATAAATGTCAAAAAGAAATTATAAAGCGGCCACATGCCACAATGACCGAAATAGAAAACAAAAATGATCTTGGGCCAGAGCTTTGTGCGAAGTAGATAATTCCGCAGCTTTATAAAAGGAGGAGGGTAATTAAGCCCTGGAAATAGCCTCATAATTTTTTGAAAAGTGATTTTTTAAGATATCAATGGCATAAGCTATATTTTGCAACTTTATTAAATTGTCTACCTTAAATTCAGATTCAACAAGCTCAATATGAAGGCCACTGTGACCTTCAAAAACTACTAAAAACATTAAAAAAAAACAATTTCTGAAAATTTACCTGAAAAATTAACGGAATTTAAATTGTTGGATAACAGTGCACTTCCGACCAACAAGATATTGGCGTAAGATATGTATCTTGATGCAAGCTTCAATGCCGTAGAAAACTCTGGTTGTCGGAGGTTGCGCTGTTAACCATTTTTCTGAAACCTACAATTTTTTACAAAACTCGTTCATTTTGTTTACCTTTGACATTTTGACGACCTGATTTGCCAATTTAGTTTCAGAATGAAGAAGAATTATAGCACAACTGAAAACCTTAAGAAAGTCAACTACTGATATGCTACAAATGAAATGTTCCAGTACATGTTTTAATTTTCACCAAGATTTGGACCTAAATTGGGACTTCATGACCTTCTCTTTTTTTGTTATTTGAACAATGTAATCCTAATCCTATTTTTTCTGTAAACCACTTTATTTCGCGACTACTTTTAAATGTTTATTTATTTCGAGACTACTATTACATGTTTTATTCGCATTTTTTTCAAATTTGGTCTTTTGCAAAGACAGAAATTTGGGAATGCAAGATAACGTCAAGTACTACACAGTGAAATTATCAAATTATTGGTTATTAATTTTCCCGAAATGTTTGATCATCATGATTTGGTAGATCAATTCATGTTTCATCTCACAAATGCGACAATATATTATCTGCCAAGTTTCTCACCGTGCAGAATTATTCAACTAATCGAAATTTATTCTTCACCGATTTTTCAATATGACTACAAAGTGAAGCCAAAGCATCTACGGACAGAGATTTGCATGAAAGAGATAACTCTGTAGTTTTATAACAAGTTGGGGATTTAAACAGCTAAAGGAGTAGCTTACAACTGTTTTAAAATGGTCCTAAAATTGCTAAAATTAAGAACTGAATAAATATGTTAACAGTTATCTAAAAAATCTACTTTAGAGGTCATGAAACACAAAAATAGTAAATTTGGACAAACGGATTACAGCGATTGAAACGTACAACATTATCATTTACACATTTTCCCATTGCATCGTTCCCCATACACGTTTTTTCATTCCCCATTGACTCATCACCCATATACGCATTCTACACCTTTCCCCATACACGATTCCCTATTCCCATACACGTTTCCCTATTGGCACCATAACCCATTTTGTTTGTTTACATCGGATATTGAATTGTTACTGTGCTATCTATTTTTCAGAATGACAAATAATAAAAATAAATTGTTTTCCAATAGTTCCAGCAAATATATCGCCATTACAATGTCTATACAATGGGCAGTCATGCACCGGGAATAGGAATTCTCCATACACGTTTCCCCTTTCCACATACACGTTCCCCATTCCCCATTGATACACGCAAACCATTTACACCATTCCCCCATAATAATATTTATACGATAATCCATTGCACCCATTCCCCATACACGCAAAATGGGTAACATTGAACGTTTCAATAGCTGTTGCTAGAGACATCACTATGACGTTACAATCGTACAATCAGCAAAAAATTAACTTTTTGGTCCAAATTTGTCAGATTTTAATCCAGTTTTTCTTAAACATAATGCGGGCCGCATACCTAGACCAAAATAGTTTTTCCTTTAAAATGTCAATCTCAACAAAATGCGTATTTTCATCTCTAATTGATTTCGGTCGAGAAGTGCGGCAAATGTTTTATAGATCAAAATATGCTTAAGAATGCGGCAAAACTGGCAAAATATGGGCGAATTCGTGAAATTGAATTGCTTTTTATAAGGCGATTTCATTATGACGGACAAACACTAAGCTTATGAACTGGTTGGATTTTAAAAGTGGATGTCTTACGAAGTCTGAAATATGTCACACTTTGTTTTACTACCACTCAGTCGATGCCACTGCTGGTGGACTGTTAGTTCCCGAGGGTATCACCTGATGAGTATCTAGAGCTTCAGTACTGGCCAGAAATGATACTTTTGAATTTAACGTGTTTAAAGTGCCCGAAATTTAATAGAACTACGGAGTTGTCTCCCTCATGCAAAGCTCTGTCCGTAGGTGGTTTTGCTTTCCTGTTTCTGTCATTTTGGAATGTTCTCGCTTTTACAAATTTTTGATTACAGTTGTGGTCTTCCAAAGTTTTGGTCCCTAGCATCGTTGACGAGTAATTAATTTACGAAATATGCACATCCGATGCATGAAATTCAGTATGAAATGTATCACACTTTGTTTTATTTCAAGCCTGTTTTTGACAACTTTTTTCATTAAAGTGTTTGTCTTGATTAGTACAAATAGGAAAGAACGATAAATTTTTCCTGTTGGCAGCCATTTTTGTTGAAAAAGGGTGCAAGGGGCCAAGAAAGATACATTTTGGTGTCTATTGATTTTGAATTCATGCGTCGAACAAATAACTGTGTGAAGCACTTAACTGTGTCCACACTCACTTTTAATATACATTTGTTCAAATTTCCCTCATGCTGCTGTTGTAACAAGCTGCAGTCGGCGTTGCCCTTTATTGTCCTATGTATTCTGGAAGGTTTGGTCAGGAGTGTTTTGGTTTTCTATATGGTTTTCATTGTTGAATATGAAAAAGATCGGAAATAGGGTAAATGTCGAGGAGACAACACCCTATCGCCAAATTAAAGCGAATAAAAACAGAAAATCTAGAGGTCGCCTCAGGTCTTTAACATAATGAGAAACCTCACACTTTATAGCAAGCTCGAAAGGCCCGAAAGTGAATAAATCGGTGGAAGCAAACCATATCCAATAACTGGATTATATCAAGAATTTCAAACTAAAGACAAGGACAGACCAAAGACTTGAGATAGGAATTAAAAAATGTGGTTGGGGTTAAACTAGTTTTGTTGGATCCAATCATCCCCTGACAAAACATGAAAAACACAAGTACACTCGCCGTGAAAACTAAACAAGAAAAATGTCGAACGAAAGACAACTTTTACAGTGATGTACATAAAACACGATTAAAATAGAGGCTGGTGTTTCATTTGTCAGTTGGAAAATAAAAGCAATTTATTCCTTTTGGTGCTTAGTTAGTCACTGTGTATTTGTATAATGCGGAAAGACCGATTGACTCAACATCTACCTGTTTTATAGATAAGCTCAGACTATAGTTTTTACAGTGATAAGCCCAGGGTCGGCCGACTCAAAATAGTTATTTCATTGTTAGGTGTATGATCCTGATAAAGAGATTGGGTAAGGTTCTAGCTATTACAGAGATAGCTTCAGTGTCTACATATTACAGTGATACGACAAGAATCTTGTTACAGTTATAGCCGAAGGGTGATAAAGCTGAAATGTGAAAGAGGACTGTCCCGTAAGAGAGAATTAAGTTGTTCAGGAAAACTAAACTTAATATTTCCCGACAATTTTATATGAAATGAATTATTATATTTATTTTTCATGCAGATAAAATACAAACAGGAGATAAATTGAGGAGTGTAGTGTCAATCCGAGCAAAGTTGTACAGTATTTGGTACAGGACAAGGTGTGTATTGATTTTGATTTATCTGCAGTGGTTATATTCGAGCTGATTTCATTTGGAACTGTTACGGACTAAAACTTGGATTGATTCGTAATGAAAGATAACATAAGTCTGAAATTAAAAAGTGTACTTAATGTTTCAATTTTTGAAAATATTTAATATAATTTTCCTTTCAATGTATCCTTAAAAGATATTTCGACACTTTTCTTAGAAAAAAGAAATAATTCTTTGATTTTTCTCTCGCAACAAAAACACGCCCCGTCTGATTGACTAGCTGTTTCCACATTTTCTTTGTTCTCGTTTGTTTCCCCGATTTTGCCTTATCCCTGATTCCAGTCGTGTATGATTTCTGATTGGCACTTTCTGCTTCGGTATTCACTTGCCAGTATTGCATCTTCTGTGAAACTATAGAATAGGTCGGAACGATATTTTTCTATATGTTGTTATTGCAGTCTGCTACAAACTTAAGTCTTTTGGTATGTTGACCTTGAATTAAAACATATTTGATGTTAGACAATCGAAATCGCAAGAATGGCTACCAACTAGTGTTTGGAAATGCTTTTAAGACATCTTCTGCTCAAAAGCCACTTCTAGAAAGCGGGTTGAATCGATTGTACAAGAAACTTGACCAGCTTATAAAAAAACTATCAATGATTAGTGACACAGATATCGGAATATGATCAATGGCAAAACGCCTGGAAGTAAAAAATATGTAAACAACACAAATATGACAGAAAGGCAATATAAAAAAGACACATAGCAAACAAAAAAGTACATACAAACAGGTCTAAATGCTGACTTTTGGAACTTGTGAAGTTCTACAATATCAAGTGTACCCGTTACACAAATTTTCAGTTAAGCCTTAACATTTGATAAAACATTCAGCTTGCTGAAATCCCGAATTTGTTTGTTTCCTAAGGTTTTTAGATACCCGACGAAAATCGGCTGTTTTTGTTTACTTTTTCTTCATAAAGAATGACTTGTGCTATCATTACATATATGACTAATTTCTAAACATGTTCTTATTATTATCTTAGTTCACTTTGGGTTTTGTATTGTATTATAAAGTTATATTTTCACATAGAAAGGGGGCCATATGTGGCCATGTCATATAATATTACCCCTTTATGCATTATTAATTTATGTAGTATTTTTATTTTTGTAGAGGTGAATATGGCCAGCAAGTCCACTAAATGTGATGCATGTAAACATCCCCACATCACCAATTTAGCAGTCGTATGGTGCCCAGAGTGTGATAAAGGTCTGTGCACTGAATGCGGAGAGTATCACAGTGTGGCGAAAGGAACGCGTGATCACAGAACGATTCCTATAGCAGAGTATCAGAAATTACCACCTGATGTTTTACACATTTCTCAGTACTGCAGAAATCACAATGAAAAATACCAAATGTATTGTAAGAAACACGACCGTCCATGTTGTCGAAGATGTTTAACTGAAAGCCATATAGAATGCAAAGATATCAGCGTCCTAGATGACCTCATTACGCATGCAAAATCATCCTACGCTTTGGAAAATATTGAACAGATGCTGACTGAGATCGCTGATAAAATAAATCGAATCCAGAGACACCGACACGAAAATCTGGCGACCATTATGGAAAATAGACGACACATTGAAAAAAGAATACAACAAACAAGAGTGAAAATCAACGGCCATCTGGACACAATCCAGAATGCGCTGACAAACGAATTGTACGATGCGGAAAATAAAGAGAGTAAGAAGATACAACAGTCAGTGAACGTCTTAGAAGAGAAGGAGAAAGAGATCAGAAGATGTCAGGAAACACTTGTTAAAATAAAACAACACGCGTCAGATATACAGACATTTCTTGCCATAAAAATGATAGAAGAAGATGTTAAGGAGAATGACAAATTTGTCAACTCTGTTTACAGTAGCGGAAATTTAAGTCAAATAACAGTTCAGTGCGATATTGATGCAAGTTTGCAAAATATTTCCAAAGAGATCCGAAAGTTTGGCGAAATATCTGTTAAACCGAGTGCCACTGACTTGACCATGGTCCACAAGAAGGACATGCAGGCCCAAATAATGGTCCCAAGCATGTCACCGAAGTCAATAGATCATTTGAATTTAGAATTGAAGGGGGAAATAAACATTAACACTAACCCTACTACAGGATGCTGCATTCTGCCTGATGGTAGGATGGCATTTTCAGACAGCAGTTCCAGCAAAGGACGTATCCAAGTGATGAACGCAGATGGATCCAAAGACTTTAAAGTTGTCTTTAAGGATTCTCCTTCATTTGATATGACGTTCATTGAAGAAGACAATGCCATTGCTGTATCATCCGGTAGTAGACCGAAATTTTCAGGCTTTATCAACATTGTTGATGTGGAAAGCAAAACGATCAAGAAGAAAATACCAGTTCATTCTTGCAATGATGGAATAGAAGCAAAGAATAAGACCCTCTATTTCTCTGACAGTTGTAGAGGATTACGTATGGTAGACCTGGAGAACGAATCAGTCAGTGATGTTGTGGAGATTCCCATGTCAACCGGGGCTTATGTTGCTATATTTGAAGAAAAATTATACTACACGAACGAGGACACCTATACCGTCACGTGCTGCGACCTACGAGGTACAACACAATGGCAATTTAAAGACGAGAGTGTCCTGAACCGTCCACGTGGTATTTCAGTCGACAGTTACGGCAACGTCTACGTCGTCGGTAATATGACGGACAATGTTGTGGTCATCTCCCCTGACGGACAACAACACAAACAACTTCTATCAGATAAGGATGGACTCAGCTGCCCTCAGGCAATACACTTTGACCGGTCGAACAATCAGTTACTGGTAGCAAACAGTGCAAAAACAGCTTTCTTGTTCGATTTAATCAGACAATCATAGAAATACTGTTATTTGGAGACGTTGTTTCATATAGTTTATACGTTGTTTCTCAAGTTCTTCACGAATTCCTTGCTTTATCATGTAGTCAGAATTGTATAATAAAGACAAACATCGAAAATGAAAATTGTGATGATTTTGCGTGGTCGTCCGTCGTTAGATTTATAACATTTCAGTCCTGTTCCCTGAAACAGCTAGATTGATTGGAAGCAAACTTGGTAGGGATGTTCTTTGAATTGCCCTGTAAATGTCTAACACTTTTTGCCGGTCGTAATTTCAACATGGCCACCATCGTACGACATTTGCAATTAGCTTTACATTTCAATTTTTTCGAGATGCATCCATAATTTGTTTTTGTAATAGTTGTCTTCAATAAGAGAGAATGTGTCTCAATATAGATGTAAAGAGATACTTCTTTACTTTTACTTTGTTTGCCAAATATTTAAGCAAAAACGTGCATCACTTGTTTTGCTACGTAGCAATCTTTTTGTCTTCCACTGGGATCCGATTCGATTCTCTTTAGAATGGATACAAATCCTTAGCTGGCAAAAAGGAGGTTTAAAGTATTTTAATTTTTTTGTGTTTTAGTCAAATCCTAGAACATTTTCAACATTTTATTACCACAAACACTCGTCTGCATAACTTTTATTCACAGCCAAATTGTATAATGTAGCACCCTATATCGGGTAAATTCAAACATTTCAGATTATTTGCATATTCAGATCTGACAAGTTTCAAATAAAATACTATTCATCAATACTTTAACCAACTGCTGAAAGTCGATCAAAAGTAAAATTGTCCCGGTTAGCGCATGACTATGTCCTACTTTCCAAGATCTTTTAACTGATGGAGTTTCAAAATTACTGTGGATACATTTATATTCGCGGATACAAGTTTTTGTGGTTCAAGAAAAATATGAACTTTGGAGGGTATTTAATTTCGTGGTTTGCTTTTTTAGTAACAAATCAACCGATAAGTTTCAGTTCGTTTGATCTTTAAATTCGTTGTTCGCATTTACCCACGAAATCCGCGAAAATTGATATCCCACGAATAATGAATCCACAGTATATGGTATATAGTATTCAAGAAATGAACCTTAAAGCAAAATTCAACCAAAGTTGATAAAGCCTGAAATGTAGGTCAACGTGACCAAAGTGTTGCATGGCTTTCAGTGCTATCCATGATGTATCCACTAGTGAGGTTTCAAGACTATATGCCGTATTGTAGTTAAGAAAATGGACCTTAACGAAGTCTTTTACCAAAGTCAAAAGAGTGCCACATGTAGGTCAAAGTGACCCTATTGTTGCATGGCTCTTCGTTATCATCCAAGATGTATCCACTAACGAAGTTTCAAGACTATACTTCCGATATTATTAAAGATATAGACCTTCACGCAAACTTTAACCAAAGTCAGTCAAGCCTGTCATGCAGGTCAAAGTTGCCTAAT
>JAOXYH010035898.1:0-11576 GCA_028566455.1 Botula fusca | reverse complement strand
CGGGTACCCCATGGCGGACGGACGAACGGACGGACGGACGGACAGACACCATGATCACTATATAACCCCCCGCTTTAGCGGGGGGTATAAAAATGAGTATACTAACTGGATTTCGATTTCCAAGATTTTTTTCCAAAGATACAGAATATTGAAGTTAATCGTTTGACAGTATTGTATCCGTGTATGCATGGTTCGTTAACGCAACCCCTCCTAGAGTTTTCAAGCTATACAGTTTTTGTTTAATAGATTGTAAGCATATATATCAAAGATGTGCATACTAATTGGGTTTTGATTTCCATGTTTTTTTCCAAGACACAGAATGTTGAAGTTGGTCATTTTTTGCTATAATCTATATGGCGGGAACATTGTCAGTCAACACAACTCTTCCTTCACTTTACCAGCTATGCATATTTTATTTTGCAGATTGTAAGCATATGTGTCATAGATGTGTGTTATCTGTAGGTTTTGATTTATGTGAATATTTTCAGCAGTAATTTCAGGCTTCTACCTCGAAGACCAGGCGGGTAAGCCTGAGTCATGGGAACCCCTGCCAAAATTATTTGGGATGAATGTTTGTCCATGATCAATATTTCATATAAAATGTATTATACATTGTGTCTACAGTTTACCAAAAACAGGGATGATAAAGAATAGCAAGGAGATATGTGTTTTTGTATAAAAAACCCAAACTTTAATTGTTAATTACTCTTGTCGAATTGTTGCCATAGAGTCATTCAGTTTAATTTCAAGAGAGGTCAACGTCTACACATCAAATTTGGGCATTTTAATATGATTATGGACCATACTATTATAATGATTGAACTCCTTTGAAATGGCTTTGAATAGAACTTCTCGGCATGTTTTTTTTCTTTGGTTTCGTTTGTTTTCCTTTTGTTATATTTTTAGTTGTATCATGTTACTGTAAGAGTAAGCAGCTCTTCTTTTACAATTTATGCCTGGCATCACCGTCTTCCTGAAAATCCGCTTTCGTTTGCGAAAAATTGTTTAGTTTTTAACTTGTAGTGATATAATAGTACACGATAATCAAGCAAGTATGATTAAGTCAATTATTTTTGTTGTTGTTGTTGTTGTTGACCTGACTTTCATGAAAATAAATAATAATTCTTTTTTGAAGAATCTGGAATAATCTGGATAAAATATATTTGGATAAAATTCATGCAAGCAGGGCAATACGTTTTACGTATTAGTTTTTCATGGCGTTTTAATGGCGTTTGTTCTTATTCCCTTTTTCAGTCTTGGTGCACTTTTTAAAACTTTAAAACATCACAGGATATCTAAAAGCTGCGTTCACACGTAATACTTGTTTGATATGTATAACCAATACGTATTCAACTAATAAGAATTACATAACAAATACGTATTCAACTAATAAGAATTACATGTGAACACGACGTCAAAAACAAATTGATAACGTTTTCGATGCGCATTGGTAATTTTCTGGCGTATGGACGTGTGAACAGGAACGTTATTGATACACATTAAACATACGTGTGAACCCAGAATAAAAGAGAATTCCATCAAGTTTACAATGGCTGACATCATGACTTTACCTAATCCGCCAACTAACGTCACAATAAAATAAGGAATACGCTTTCAAACTAGATCCATTTTTCTTCGTATTTTTTATACATATATGATTTTTTGTGATTTTGGAAGCTATTTTTTTCCGGAATTACTAGGATGATTCGCTTACAAACATTACATAGTCTTTCGGACTAGATTCCGTTTGTGGTTGTGTCCGTCAAGTTTACACAAATTCCTCCATGTTTGCTTTTAAACAACAAAGAACAATTTTATCTACATTTTGAGACTACATCGGATTGTTCCTTGGCAACAGGATAATTACCAAGAATGCAGTAGGAACTGCTGACACATCTGAAGCACCAAAGTTAGCGCTTGGATTTCCTTGGAGATTGTGTTCCCCATTTTGTTCATTGTTTTGCCCGTTGTTTCTCTCATACTATGTCTTGTTTTATTTGTACTACATCTCTCAGATTTTATAATAGCGTTCTGGCACCTTCTAAATTACCTTATTTTATATTTAGTTAATGGGCGGCAATTTCCGGATTTTGGTAAAGAAAGAGACAAAATCTTAGCATTTCATTCCTTATGACCATGCAGAAGTAATGGGTTAATAACACTGAAGAAATACCAGGACTTTCTGGCAGTTACATGTACCACACTCCCTGATTGTTCATTTCCTTCCGAAAAAAGCACTTCACATCGCACAGGAATAACAAATACTTTTCTTATATTCGCCCAAGATGATGGACTTCATTCAGAGAGTCGTGACTTTAACGACAGTTTCGGCTTTAACTCCTGAAGTACTCAATTATACTGAGTTGTAGGGTACTTAAGTGGTGTGTTTGTCTTTGCTGTTATCTACCAGTTGTACTGTTATCAACTTCTGATATACAATTCTGAATGTTCGGAGATCCACCAAACACCCAGATATTAACTATTTACAATTAAAAGCACTGACAACATTATAATTTGAAAGATTTATTAAAAAGATATCTCAGACATATAAAAACAGTATAAAAGATAGAACTGAAGACTTATTAAAAGATACATAGTGATAAACCGATCTTTTGTTAATATATGGACACCTTAAAGAAATTCCGTCCTTTCCGCAAAAGCTATCTTTTGTCCATCGCAGACATGTGTAGCACATGCCAATGATCCTTTTTTCGAAATAACAATAATCCAAATGAACTACATGTACTTTAGAAATCATAATTGCTTACGTAATGGTAGTGTGATGTTACATAACTAGTGTAAATCCCTTGAACCTCAAAAGCATGAGAAAATCATACATATTTGGTAAATCTACAGACAACAGTAGAAAATAAATATATAAATCTTTTTAATGACGCGTTTGCAGATCTTGCCCATAGTTTATTTCCGTTGCTATTAACAAAATTTAAAATTTGTTTACAGAACAATTCAGAAACTTGTAGAAAAACAAACTACCATTTAAACATTATGTACTTTGTAAGTTTACATAAGTGGTTTGTGCTTTTTGACCAAATATATCTAACAATTACAGCGATTTGTTTTACACTTTCTCGATATATCTACTAATATCATATATTTTCCAAAATCAAAGGATAAATATTTTGTAATGTTACCTATTGTGAAAAATTATTACTTCAACTGAGTACAATGAAAAATAGCATGAAAAGAAGATACAGACAGAAGAAAAATACGGATACATGTAAACAAAATGTCAGAAAAACATAAACTAGGAAGCCTGTATAACTCACCTAATTTTTCTGTTTGTAGTAACGGTGGCCGTCTTGGTTATAAAGGAGACCGCCCATTGACTATTCAATTCTGTTAAAAAATTTTAGACGCTTTTGTGACTAATTTGTATCATATGAAACAAAAAAGAAAAAAATCTAACGATCATAATCGGGTACTGAGCGAATGCGGCTAAAAGGAATTTATTTGCCCATTTCATGAAGAAAATATTTAATGATAGTGGCCATATTGGATGAAGCATGGCCTTTGGTCAGAATTGAGTTGGTGGTGTTAGACAAGAAGAATTGTACATGACATTTCTTCATAAATGCCTTTTGGTGTGATCTTTTAAATCAGCAATTATAAAAATAAGCAGAAAACTTGTGTTAAACAGGTCAAATTTATGCGTCTATGGTTCATACTTGATTCACTTTTGGCTTAAGAGAAAGCCGTATTAGCAATTACGGAACTCTCTTTTTTAGTGAAAGCAACCATGTATTGAAAGGTGGAGCAGCCAGAAGTAATTTTGAAGGAGACGACCATATGATGATTATAATAGCCAAACTGATTATTAATTTAGGGCAGTGTTTTCGAACAAGATTTTTTCATAATGCTTTTGCATATTTAGAACTACGCTATCGACACAGTTAATAAGTGAAAACCCCGTGCGATTTATTTATGTACCTCTTGTTTATACTCTAGCAATTTGTGGCTTACAAAAATATAAGCCAGACGACCAAATGTCTTTTCGGTCAGGATAGTTTAAAATTGGCCCTTGCTGTTTTAGAGGGAAAAAATATTTTAACGAAAAGTTAACAACGGCGTGAAAGACGCAAGTGGTAATGACAGGTTACCCTGGCATTTGGCCAGGTAGGCTAAAAATGTCATAAACTATCTTTCACATCCCTTCCTGTGAAACTGTTAATTAGATGTTGTTAGTTATTATTCCGCTGAATTACAGTTGTAACATTGCACACTCCGCGCAGTAGATGTCTCAGTTCATCTTTGTAGTTGTAACCTTGTACCAAAAACGTGTTTCACAGAAATTCGTTTTCTTCAAAATCTTGGACAATTATTTTATTTTAATATAGTACACCTTCCTTCGGATCTTGTACATTTATTGGTTTAACTGAGTGATTGTTTTAAATTTGTAAAAACAAAATACATATTATGACAAAATTGTCAGTCGTTATAAAGCGTTCCTTCTGAAAAGGTGTGTCGGGATACAAATTTAAAACAAGCAATACAAAAATGAGACAGTTGACGATAAGATGTACTATATTAATGTAACTTTGGCAATCTATTCCTCTACCATCTAGGACACATTTATAATCGAAAAAAAATCGATGGTAGAGGAATTATTAATCACGATAGCCTAACTTGAGACTGGTCTTTGTTTCAATCGTCAACTGTCTCCAGAATACTGGCACTTTTTGAATGTGTGTTGCTCTCAGTAAACACTATTCCGTGTTGATACCAGAATCACATGAGCCATGGTCATCGAGTTTCAGTTTCTGGCTCACTTCCTCCAACAGATTGGTACCAAAGTTCCATTTATTATTGTTCTGGACGTTTTTCAGTACATTTGTATTGTTAATTGTGATGGAATGACACTGTCGTTCATTATCATTTTCCTGATTATCTGTCAGTTTGTGACTGTTGACATCATCGTCTTCCGAATGGTAAATAACTTCTGTGTCTGATATGGACATATTTGAACCACTTAAATCACAAGAACTTGTAGAAAATGACCGGCTGTTGTTTCGGCTCTGCCATTTCAAATCTTCTATGGCTTCGTTTAAAGTTAGAAGTTGTTTCATGAGAGACAAGTCTTGATCCATCAGAGATGCCTACAGAAAATAAAATGATAATTTATGATGCGTTAGCGCCGCAAAAAGGCAAATGTAGTGCACGTATATTAATCAACAGAAAAAAGTACGCAAGACAAAGACATAAATAAGTGCTATGTAAGGACTGGTAGAACATTTCGGACAAAAACTAAATGTACCGTGAGCAAAGCCCTCTTCCCCAACTGTCTAACCCAATTTGTAAGGAGAAATAGAAAATAGAACATCCGTAAGTACATGAAGATACTAAGATTCCATGGAAGCTTTATGAAATTTCATAAAGCCGTTTAGGAGTTGCGGATACAAGATGTGTACCCTTGTTGATATATTGCGGAGTCCATGTTATGTCATGGGAAATCCCAAAATTCATTCTGATAAAAATATAACATAGGAGGTGCACTAATACACCATTTGAACATCTTACTTTGTAATTTGCAGTAATAGTCTTTCAATTTAATGCAGATTTAAATGCATTAAACTGTATGCGTGTTACATAATCTAACCATAGATAAATATCTATAGGTAACCTTGATAAACCTAAACCTTTTTATTTATTTATAAGAACATGTTTATTTTTGACTATATATATACATGTACTTGTTTTAACAATATCAACTGTTTAACTATAGTGTCCTCTTTAACTGTTTACTTTATCAGTATTTGAGTGCAGTTGACAACCTACGTGCTGCCGTGCTAGTACAAAAAAATGTCCTTGAAATAATGGGTGGAAGTAAGAGAGAGGAAACCATAATTTCATAATTAGAAATTGAATATTTCATCAATAGTTCCTTCCTTTGTATTAAACACTTTAAGACAGAGGAAATGGTTGTGGTTAGGTTCTAAGTGATCTATTTACACATTAATCATTAAAAGCTGTATTGTGCTAATGTTTTCCTTTTGATTTAAACGGATTGTGCAAACTTTGGCCAAAATTCAAAATAAATTAATCAGTATTAAGTGCCAGGAAACGACTTCTGTCCCTATTCTTGCACGTTTCTGTGCAAACTTGGATACATCAGTTCCCGAGTTTGTTGAAAACAAACGTATCTTGTACGGTAGATTATCGAATTGAATAAGGACGAATTTGAACAATCTTCGTGAAGTGGTTGTTATGATGGGTTTATGGTTAACAATTCATCACGAATAAGCGTTATTTTCTCAGTTCTAGAATGTTTTATTGGCCTACATCGTGTATGGTACCTAACGTCTTTATTGATTTTATTTTAGATATAAAAATGGTCGAGTATTTTAAATGAAGTTTATAAATCTAAAGTAAATGTTCTTTTTCAATTTGTTTCCTATAGATCACAAACTGGTCGATAAAACAAATCTTCATAGTCTTAATTATACCAATAAAAGACCACCTACTGCATGTCAACATTTAGTTTATATTTAGTGGAATCGGATAAGCATGTTACTCAAAAATTATGACTATAGTGTAGACTGTAATGAAAGAAAACTTAAGTCAAATATAGCCTTACGTAGGTTTATAATTTGTGGAACTACAAAGTTAAGTGCCTTTTTTTAGACAGGAACCTTTACTTATAGTGGTTGTCATTGTCTACAAAAAGCCAGGGAAAACCGTCAGGGACAAAGACAAATCTAGAAAAACAAACAACACACGGAACACACAAAAAACAGAAATGAGATCACTATACTAAAATTGCAGGACCATGCATGGACCAGGTGCGTCTGCAGGGTAATCGTCCTCCGGTTTTTAGAAACACCCGCCGAGTTGCTCATAACA
The DNA here is from genome assembly GCA_028566455.1 of Botula fusca. NCBI lineage: Eukaryota > Metazoa > Mollusca > Bivalvia > Mytilida > Modiolidae > Botula > Botula fusca. The sequence goes on along the minus strand of JAOXYH010035898.1, from coordinate 4,718 downwards.
TGTCCGGTAGGTCATATCCGGAAACGAAAGACGAAGCCTATATGGACGGGAACAAGTCTGTGACCACGGTGGAGATGGACACACCATAACGGTCGACAAGCTCATTATGGCCATGGCATTTTTTAAGCGATGACGATGTTATATTGTTATTTGCGCTCTTCTAAATTTGATGCGTAGAAATTTAGACACACAGTTTTCAGGCCATTTATTAGTTGTTTTTCTCCTTTTTTTCGCACATCCGAGCGATGAAATAAGGAGATGGAAATGTGACCTATGGTATTCGATGAAGACCATTCAGCAATATATTCTCATTCTCATTTTCACTTTTTCCGATTCCATGCTTACCCGCGTGTCCTTCCATTTTCATATAACTTAACATGTCTTAGTACACTTGTAAGTTAAATAGGTTTTGGGAAAGTGAACTAAAAGACCGATGAAACTGCTAAGTGGCACAGTACGTCTTTTTTTTTGGTGGGGGGAGGGGAATCAACATAGAAAGTAAAGAAATCTAGTGCATTTATCTTCCAAAATTATTTTTAAAAAATACAATTAAACTGTAATACAATATTAAATTAAAAGTGTTCAAAATAGGAATAAAAAGGTAAAGTCGATAAAATGATTTGGTCCAATTTTAAACAAATTAAATAACCTAAAATAGATCCTTTGTATTTTTTTAATAAAGATGACGCCCAAAGCGTGATGGGTGAATAAATATTGAATCTAACGATGGTGTCACTTTTTGTTATATTACACAGTGATTTAAGGCAAAAAAAAAGAAAAAAAATTTATTCGGAGTGATGAAACCCGTATATGTACTGTTCAGTACTTTTTATCAGTATTAAAAAACAGAATAGCAAAATTCTATCTTTCTGCTTTTCTTTCAGATGGATTTTTTTTAAACGCAACAACTCACCGTGTTCAAGAACGAATACATCATACTATTACGGTGGGGAAAAATCAGACTGCTCAAACATATGTTAGGTGTTCACGTTCATGGATATGTGTTTATATGATTGCTTAAGTCCTGGAAGGCTGTTATATATTCTTACTACTAGTATACTGTAAATTATTTTGAGTTACTAGTAGGTATTATATAGATTAAATTCTAAATGTTTAAAAATACTTTAATGATGCTCAAACTTTTGATGATTAATATCTAAATAATAATTAATAATATCAGTTTTAATGAGTGAGGTACTCCGTCAAGTCTCGCTATATAAGAAAATTTACCTCATTTACAAAGGTATGGAATGTAAAATTCACAAAACATCAAAACTACATACGACTGTCGCAGTATTAGTAACTGAAAAAAATCAGATAATTTAAAGCTTCCTATAGCATACTGAATTGAAGGAGCCTTTCATACCTTCTACAACTTTGTTTATGTGCAAACAAATGAAAAAAAAACGATAATGAAAGATGTACATGTTGCCCATGATCCGAGTCATGCACGTAATTTAATAGTTATTATTACAAATATATGTGCAAAGTACAAACTTTCTTTTTAGAGTGCCAAAAAAATTTAATCCTCGCATTGCGTACAACAATTATTTATAAAATGTTTGGGGAAAAGGGTAAAAAAAACTTCAAACGATAGTGTAAATGGAATGCAGTGTTGTATTTGCCTTATCAAACTGGGTAAAAACTTTCGTTGGAGTGCCAAAAATACACCAGATAAATTGATTTTATAAACTGTTAAAGGAAAAAATACATAAAACCTAAAAAGAAGAAAATATAATGCAGTTCATGTCTTGTCTTGCCAAATTCAATGTCACTTACCATTTCATGACTAAGTTTTTCCATCGCTAAATCCAACGTAGATTGCTTTCTTTCCTTTCTTGGTATTGGCGATAGTCTTAGTTTCACATTTTCAGCAGTTTCTATTCTTTTTTGATAGAATTCTCTACATTTGTTTGACAACTCTATACCAGCTGTGTATTTATCCATCACTTCTGTTTCCATTTTTACCAGTTAGTTTCAGCCAAAGGCTTTCGTTTAATGTTTATTTTCTATTCTCGTTAGTTCAAGTTCCGAAGAACTTTCGTCTGTCACTGTTATTCTCAACTGAGGTGAAAATCCTGCGTAGGTATATATATTTAGTACTTGTGTTATCGGTAACTGGTTTAAATGGAACTTTGCGGATGAGTCACTTATCGAGTAAATGGATCTGTGATTTCTTATTCCTATGAATGATTAGTTATTAATTATGGGATATTATGTATTTGATAAGATATATATTACTGTTATTGTGCGAATCAATTTGATCTTTTTGACAGGTGATTTGGACTTCTATTGAACGTATTGTTGACAGCGATTTTACGCCATTAGAGGGACACTGAAGAAATATTCCGGTGTTTTTCCAGACGGATAAATCTCGTTACAGGACTTTTGTATTTAAATCAAAAATATAATTGTCATCCAATGCAACAATATTTGTTTAATTAATAAGCCTATCCCTGATCTTATCTTAATAAAAATTAGTCCTGGCATTGAGTACTTAAGGTGATTAAATACATTGATTGTTATAATTGATGACAGTAAACAGAAGAAATTGAAGTTCTTTTTTTTCAACTACGCTGTTCCTGAAGCAAGAACTAATTGGCAGACTAAATAACACTGTAGTAGTTGCACAATATTCCCAATATTCAACAACCCATGTCCATTCATGTTTGAACAAATAGTAGGCTTTCTTGTGAATATGATAACCATCTTCATAAATTAAGATATAAAAAAGCAGATGAGGGATAAAACAAAGTGTGATACATTTCATAAAATGAATATAACGGTCTTTGGACACGTCCCAGTATATTATATCCGCGCTCTGAATGGGCGGTATGTAGTGATGGGAGTGTCTGTTCTTTTTTCCGTCCGTTCGTATGACCGTCCGTTAGCCCGTCTCAACTTTTGCAACACCTCTAAAATCGCCTGATGGAATTTCACGAAACTTTGATACTTAGTCTCATCATGTATGTCTCCCATATTTTTGGGATTTCCCATCGCAAAATATGGAATCAGTGATATATCAACATGGGTACATATCTTGTATCTGCAGGTCCTTCCTAACCCCCTGTCAGAATTTAATGATATTTTCACAGAATCATATGGTGTACTTGTGCACTTTTTTACCAGACCTTTTCCATGGCGCAACATGGACTTCACAATATATGAACAAGATGTATCCGCAGGTCCTGGTAAACCGCTTAATGAAATTTCATGAAACTTTCGCAGAATCTTAGGCTCTTCATGTACTTGTGTACCATCTATTATTTTATTTTTCCTGACCGTGAATCTTGATTAGGCAGATTGGGGAGCGGAGGTATACTTGTGACTTTTGATCGCAGTATTTACGTTAGCTTGATAATTGTTGACATCCAAGGAACTCAATATCATTTTGAAAAACAGTCTCATCTGAAACTGTACCGTTCGTTTAACTCGGAGTTTTAAAAGAATTTCAAGGTATGCGTCCGTATGCACAGGTTGTTCCAATTTTTTTACTTTTGTGTACCATATATATCGAAACGATACCAGGATATACATCTAACAGTTCCACCTTGAGCCATGTCTTGCTAAATAAAATCTGGTTTTACTAGTGTGAAAATCATGCCGGATGCAAGTTAGTTCGGTCATTTGACATATGCTTGTCTCACAAATTTTTGGTGACAGTTATGGTCTTGCAAACTTTGGCCTCTGGCATCGCTAAAGAGAAATAAATTTACGAAATGTAGACACCCGATGTACCAAAATCAGTATATAGTTTACAATTACTTTGTTATCATACAGCGTATAATGCTTCTACAGTAAAAATGACATCCTCGATTGGCACATTGTAGACACTAAAATCGTAGATTTTACTCTCGCAAAATGAGTCATGGTTTGCCCAGAGACACCTTGCGGAGCTACATTGTATTTTAGCTTAAAAGACTACCATAAATTCAAATCCCGGAAAAGTGCTAGAAGTTTCAGGCCCCAAAACAAGTCACCGGCGCAGTTCAGTTTGAAATGTAGAAATGATGCTTTGTTTTGTGCATGCTTCGAATCTTCGAATTAAAAATTTTATTTTGTGTATTTTTGAAAATGTATTGTGTGCTCTATTCAGTGGTTTTCAAAATTTAGGTAGGTCAAATAGACAGAGTATTCTAATGCAATTTGTTTTTGCCAGTGGATTTGGTTGGATAGCAAACTGTGTAAAATACTCAAGCTACTTGTTAAACTGAATCGAGCATAATATATTTTCAAAATTGTACTAAATAAATTAATAACCTATAGCAAAAACCTTTTTGTTCCGATTTTATTTATATTTGAAGCGTACCCGAAGCCTAAAAGTTGACCAGTGTCGTTATATTATTTTTGGGATAAACACGTCCACACATATCCGTGGAATGAATTGTATTCTAGGTTAAAAAGTTTACGGACAGTATCTTTTATTATTACTCTAGAATGGAGAAAATTGCATTGCATTTTCAGCTTTCTGGACATACATGTAAATTAAGAGATAACTGCATTGAATTTAAGCTTTGTGGACGTAAATAGTAGATTTTACTGTTGCAAATTGCGTTTACCCAACGACACTTATTAACCTACCTTAGAAATAGATGGAAGAGGAAACCTATTGATTAAACTGTATCACAAGTGCGATGAATACTAGTAGGTAATTTTCCATTTATCTGTAGTAAACTTCCGTCTGCACCAACGTATCACACAGCTCAAATGTTATTCCA
>JAOXYH010035789.1:0-11578 GCA_028566455.1 Botula fusca | reverse complement strand
AGACTTTTGTGGAGCTTGATTTCTGATCATTTTGCTTTTTATAGTTTCTCTCTATCTGTTATTGTCTTAAAGATTTTAGCCAAAGGCAGCAAAGAATCAAAAAGATTTACTAATCCATATCAGGAGTTGTAAGACGATTTCGGTGATATGGATACTTTTGTAGAGGTTCTCTTGCAGATCATTTTTGCTTTCTACAGTTTCTCCCTATCTGTTAATATTTAAGTTATTGGCCCAAGACAGTAAATATCGTCAAAATTTACATTTAAAAGCCAATGACGCATTAAAGGAGTCATAAGACGATTTTGGTGTAATGGAGACTTTACTAGATCTTGATTTGCTGATCATTTTTGCTTTGACCATTTTCTCTCTATCTGTTATTGTTTTTACGATCATGGTCCCGACACATCAAAAATTGTCAAAATTATATTTAAAGGCCAATAAATCTTTTAAGGAGTCTTCTGATGATTTCGGTATAATGGAGACTTCTGAAGAGCTCGATTTCTGCGTTTTTACATTTCTCACTATCTCTTATTGTTTTCAAGATATTGGCCAAAAACAGCAAAAATCATCAAAAATTTATGTTCTAAGGCCAATATGTAATGCAAGGAGTCCTCTGACGATTTCGGGTGTAATAAAGACATTTGTAGAGCTTGACTTGCTGATCATTTTTGCTTGTAATACTTTCTCTCTATGTGTTATTGCTTTCAAGCTATCGGCCAAAAACCGGCAAACTGAATCTTCAAAATTTACGTGCTAAGGTCAACAACTCATGTAAGGCCTCCTCTGACAATTTCGGTGCAACGAAGACTATTGTACAACTTGACTTGCAGTTTCTCTCTGCCTGTTTTCGTGTTCAAGTTATTGGCCAAAAACAGTAAAATCGTCAAATTTATGTTCTTAAGCCAAGAAGTCATCTAAGGAGTCATCTGTAGAGCTTGACTTGCTGATCATTTTTGCCTGTAACAGTTTCTCTATTGTTTTCAAGATTATGGCCAAAACAGCAAAAATCGTCAATATTAATTTTTTCTCAGGCCAATAACTCATGTCTGACGATTTCGATGTAATGAAGGCTATTGTAGAGCATAATCCGCTGGTTATTTTTGGACTCCACAGTTTTTCTGCATCTGTTAATAGTTTTGGAGATATAAGCCAAAATAATCATTTTACCCCTATGTTCTATTTATAGCAACAATGGCCAGGTTGGTTGATGGTCAGGAAGATTGGAAAAGACTTTGAAAGCAAACACCCTTAGCATGAAGCAGACCATATTTGGTCTCTGTGGGTCTTGTGGTTTTCGAGGAGAAGATGTTTAAAAAGTTAACGACGGATGGACGATGGATGACGGACGCAGAGTGATAGCAATAGCTTACACTAGCCCTCTGGGTCAGGTGAGTTAAAACTTGCCAAAGGGATTTTTAATTTTTCAAACTACGGAAGGGACAAAAAATCAAAAATAAGTGTGAAGAAAAAAATAAAAAAATAAAAAATAGGGAAGTAGTTTAAGAGAGGACAAAAAGGAATGGTGCCATGGCTTTTATCTGTGACATATATAGATGGATCATCTAAAAGAAAGTCATGATATAAATGGGAAATTAAGGTTACTTACTTCGTCAAGCAATAGAAAATGATATTTAAATACCTATGTTGGGTAATTTGCATTGAGAATTCCAGGTTTTTATTTCTAGGACCATTCCATTTTGACAGAAGTTTTACAAAATATATAATATAAAGACCTTGCTGAGGTTATTCTTAGACTAAAAACCTGAGAGTAGGTTATCATTATGACAATGGATATTACAATACTACCGATATGTGACAGAAAACAAACATTGGCAAAGGGCATAATTTACTCAAATGAATAGACGAGTACAGTTAAACTAATATCTATTTAAATGAATCAGTTTTAGAAAATAAAAAAAATTGAAAAATAATTTTGTGTACTTCATACTGGAAATTTAAAAAAAATGTTTCAAACACAAAAATATATTACATATCACAAAAAAAAAATAAAAATTGAAAAAAATAACTTACTCTTGAATGTGAAGGTTAATCCAAATATATCCTAAAAAGCAAAATGATATTAGTGTAACTGACTTGCTATAAGCAGAGTTATTTGGAATGCTTAAAAAAACCTCACCAAATATTTTCATCTGTGAATGGAGATGGAGACAGCCATTCAAAGATCAAAAGATTAAGTTTATGACGAACTGCTCTCCCAAAAATAGCTACTGGGAAAATAGTCTAATTAGTAGAGGTGCAAACCTTAATTGGTCTTGAATATGGAACAGTCCATTTAAAGGTTGGTGAAAAGCAGGTGGTAATTTTTTTATTTTAAATATGTTAAATTTGTCAAAATTGACAATATTTAAGTCACAGAAAGAATATTTGGAGGCTATTCTTTAGCTAGAATACACCTCCGGATGATTGTTGGACAAAAGAAAACCCTCCTGGTTTTCGGTAGTTTATCCAACAATCTCCCCTCGGTGTATTCCAGCTAAAGAATAACCTCCAAATATACTTTCTGTATAACATAAAATGGTTAATATTCCCATAATTAAAATATTTTTGAGGTTGTACAGATTTATATTTATAGATTGATTTACTGATGTAGAGTTATTGTTCTCAATGTTAAATCGTTCCGCGGTATAGTTGTGGCAGGAACAAAACTCTTACATGTATAAAAGGATACAGTCCTGCACTGAGACGGTATGAAATACTTTCCATCCTGTCTCAAATTATACAAATGTATTTAACTTGCATATAAATCATATAGATAACTTAGAGATAGACCACTTCTAATTTAAAATAAGTTTATCAATTTTTTCCTTCTATCAAACTATACCAGACAAATTTATGTTGTCAAACGCTAACGGACAACCAACAGTTAGACAACCACGGTGCAGATCAAGCTTGTTCACAGATGTACCTGTAATAAAACATCTTCAACTTGCACCTTTCTTATAAGATTTGACCTTTGTAAAGTACATTTATCTCACACGACGTCTGCATATTCCAAAACAGGACGAATAAATGATACATAAGTAGTAATACTTCTTATGACCAAGTTTCTTTACAGTCAGACGTCCAGAATGAAATCATATAGTTTATTTCTCTGATTTTTATTACAGTTTGAAACTTATAATCGTTTGAGATATACATTATACTCTTTCGGAAATTTTTGCTATTGCAATGTATTGTGCTACAGTGACGTATTTTTTTAATGTTTAATATACGGTGAAAAAAATGACGATTACATGTTCTTTGCAATTCACTTACTGTGCATGCATTATGATTGCTCTTAATTTTGAAGTGCTTAAAACGTGAATTCTTTTTTAATAAAAAGAAAAAAAAAAAGAAACACACACACACATACAACAACGAAACAAGTCGAAGTGTTAGTGTCATTATTGAATTGTAACAAACATTCAAGCAAGTTGATGAAACGCAATATTTGATTAATTACAAATAGTCAAACAATCGCATCATTTACATAATCATCTTATCAAGAACCATAATTCAATATAACAAATCAAAACCGTTCTATTCACTACTTCTTTATCCCAAATACAATTACTCCAATGATATACTCATTCATGCTTCATGTACATAGACTGAAAATCAAATTTGTTAACTTCCAGACATATATAAGAATAGAGCTGATTCCGTCGTTGATGTGTGGTACTGCTGGCAGCCCTATTTTTACAAATATACATGTAATGCCTATGACGCACAAAAAGACACACTAATTAAGTAAATACACAAACAAACAGACACATGAAGCTGTAAAATACCTAGCAAACAAACGTAAATTTTTTGTCATTTTCTGGAAACATATTCTGTTCATCTGCAATATAAATTTATATTTCCTCAGGGCGATAGTAAATTCAGAGACGGGATGATGGTTATATTTTGACATGATTAGGTTTGTTGAATTCCATTGAAAAGTTGCAATATCAAAATGATATCAAAAGTTTGTAAAAATTGTAAAATGCGTCGGTTGCTACGCTTTTATTACACAGTTTCCTTTGTGTTATAAAATACCAGATTAAAATTCTAGCATGCTAACAACATCAGTCTCAGAGTACTTCTTGGTAGAATCAGTGCTTTAATTGACGAAGTATGCCTTTTCTTTATCTAGGACCAAGTATGCATGTCGCTGTGTATCTTTTTTAGTCCAGTAACATTGGTGGATAAGATCACGGATAACAGATTTTAGTTAATCATGTGGAAGAGTATTGTCTAGAGAAGACAAATGAAAGTTATGGTGTCTTTCCAATGTGTAAGGCTTCTACAGGAGAAATATTCTTTTGAGAATCCGCATCTGATTCACCCATTCATCAAGTAGACTTTATTGCAGACTGTCTTTGACTGAGGTGAGTAAGGATGTTAGGAGCGTCAAAAGTTGTTTCGTGGTGCACTTGGCAGACCCAACAATTAACGTCTGTTTGAATGGACTCCTATGAAGTTTAGTAATCGACTAATCATTGTATGCATTAAATTAAGTAGACTTAACATAGTTTATATGTTAAGTTACTCCAGCTTGAGGCGCACTTGATTCTGTATATCTCAAATGGTTCCAAAAATACACGTCATACTTTGATATGATTATTTAAAGATTTGGTCGTCATATAAAGAAGTTTCCGTTTTCAGAAAAAAATTACGATAATAGATTAACGATGAAGACCAGTTTGGTCAAGTTTGATTTCAACTGGACCATTAGTTTCAAACAAGATTTTAACAGATTTGGCTAATTTGTATGAATAAATAAAATCGACAAAAACCCAAAGAACATAAAAAGAAAACTCGTTATATAATATTATGTTAACTCGCTATTATTTGTTTACAGTTCAGATTTTGTCATGTTCAGTTGAATTTAAACCATTGTCCATTTATTTGAAGATCTTATTGTCAAGTTTGAGGATATTCAATCACTGATTATTGGCAAGTCGATGTTTTTTGTTTATTCCTAATATGCACAATCAGTCAAAATCGTCAAAAGTCGATTAATCTACTCCTAGTCATACTTGTACATTTTAAATTTTGGTCATTTTCACTTGAAATCAAACTGCAATTAAAATAATTTCTATTTTTATTAACAGGATGGAAGACAGTACTGAGTGAAATATGTTGGAAACAACCACCCAATGACCTACCAGGTCAAGTCATCAGTAATTTTGGCAAAACAATTTAAAACGATATTTCATTATTCATGCCAAATTTGTATTATCAGCCAAAATTGTCAAAAGTCCGAAGTACACCTAGAAACAAGTTACGTAATTATATAAAACCACTCTTACTACTCATAGTCGTATCTATACAGTTTCAAAATGAGCAAACCGTGTTGTTCTTTTAAAGAATAAAGGTAATAACAAAATACTGAACACCAAGGAGGGATAAAGAAGGGATGATTTGCAATAAGACAGGTTTCCTGTCCAAGGAAATGCAAATATTTAAAGTTTCGTATAAGATCGTTTAATGACCGTTAAATGTATACGTAGACATTCACTTATAAGAAACACACAGAACACAATACCAGTCAATGCAAATTATGAAAAAACCCCTACTGCACTCCTTTTTACATAGACTTTATGGAAAATATTGTACCACTCCACAGATTCGAAATCTTATTCTACTGTTACCAGGCTTGCCCAAAAAAGATATTCGATACAGAGGTTCCCATATCGTATATACATTCTCATCTGAAATATCTTTTTGCGACAAGCTTGGTAACAATATTAAAAAGAAACTATAGGCTCCATGGTTCTGTATCGCTCACCTGACATCTATGCTTCATACTGAGCAATTTTATGCTTGGCCAGTTGGCAGAAATCGTTCATCATAATACAAAAAGGATCTCTCTGTTTATTATTATTTCAAAATATGATCCAAAAGACAGCAAAAATTGTGAAAATTTGAGTTTATGGGAATAACTCGTGTAAGGAGTCGTCTGATGTAGAGCTGGACTTGTTGATCATTTTGGATATTTACAGTATCTCTATCTGTACAATTTTCCAGATAATAGCCAAAAACAGAAAAATGTCGAAATTCACATTTCATGGCCAATAACTCATGTCATGGAGTCGTCTGACGATTTCAATGTGATAGAAACTTTTGTAGAGCTTGAGTTGCTGATCATTTCTGCTCTTAACAGTTTCTCTCTGTCTGAAATTGTTATCATAATATTGGCTAAAAACAGCAAAAATCGTCTGAATTTGCGTTCAAAGGCTAATTACTCATGTAAGGAGTCATCTTACGATTTCTCTCAAATTGAAACTTTTGTAGAGCTTCACTGGAATTTCGCTTTTACAATTTCACCTATCTGTTATAGTTTTCAAGATACTGTCAAAAAAAAGCGAAAATCATCAAAATCTACGTAAAAAGTCAAATAAAAAGGAATGAAAGGAACAATCTGACGATTTCGGTGTAAAGGAGACTTTTGTAGAGCTTTACTTGCTGAAAAATTTTGCTTCTTACAGTTTCTCTATTCTGTTATAGTTTTCAAGATATTGTCTAAAAACAGCAAAAATCGTCAAAATTTGTTTAATCTTCAACAACTTGTTTAAGAAGTCATCTGATGATTTCGGTGTAAAAGAGACCTTTGTAGAGCTTGAGTTGCTGATCATTTTTGCCCTCCAGTTTTTTTGTATTTGTTATAGTTTTGGGGATATAAGGGAAAATGATAATTTTACCCCCTATGTTCTATTTATAGCAACAGCGGCCATGGTCTAAACAGGCCCTTCGGTTCAGAGGAGAAGATTTTTTAAAAAGTTTACGACGGACGACTGCAAAATCGTTAAAATTTATTTACGTTTTAAGTCAAATAACTCATGTAAGGAGTCATCTGATGATTTCGATGCTATGGAGACTTTTGTAGAGCGTGACTTGCGGAATTGTTTTAGTATGAACAATCAACGAGAGAAGTTTTATTGACGATCAGAATGTAGTTAAGATATATTTCGTCCAGAGTATACGCTCTTTTCATTTCTTAAGATGCTTTGAACAAAAGGCAATTACTAAATGATATTATCTATATAAGGCTAGTACCAGAACGCGTGGTTCCTGTACCCGTATTGCAGCTGCTTTATGGTATCAGCAACACGTGGACGGACCTCTGTCTCTACCATCAGATTGCAGTGAACATCTATCAGATGCAGCTGGTGGTGACTGGAATTCAGATGACGACACCTCTGATCAAGAGTAGATCATCATCTTAGAATTACCAACATCGTTTTCATATGGTTCATATGCACATGTATATTCATCCTTCAGCAATACATTATGAGGTATTAATTTGAAATATTTCATAAACTTGCATTCTTATTTTTACGTAATTTTTTGAAATATTCTATATGTTTTTACGATTCAATTTTACTCATTTTCTATGATAGCTGCAAATTTCTATTTAATTCCGTAAAACAAGTTAGAAGTTTGAATATCTTTTCTGATATCTTCTTCAGTTATTGGAGTAGTTTTTTGTTTTTTGTTTTTTGCATAAACGTGTTAACGTTTCCCGGATGCAAAATTTATCTGTGTGGCTTACATTTGTTGAAGTGCTGACAACTTGCCTATCTATTTTATATTTTATTCTGAAAATTTAAGAAAACGATAGTCATTCTTTCAGAATTAATCTTGAACTTCCTAACATATATACTTTTAAACAGATATTTTTGTTTGCGTTCTTGTTTTTTTTATGATAAAAAATAAAATTACTTTCGATTCAGGAGAAAATCTTATCTCTCAACAAGTCAACCAACTCAGTTTATATTTAAATATAAACGAAAAAAAGCCCTAATGACCCTCCTTTACCTACCATGAGTTTTTCTTCCGTTTAATGATCATCCGTATATTGATTTTACGTTTTTATCGAAAATAAACATTTTAGTGCTATTGCTATGTATTCAGCGAATGAGTTCTTTTTTCACTCTTAAACTAGTTTTTTTCTGATATTACTCTAAAATACGATAATCTCACATATGTGTTTACTAAGTCATCACTACGTCACAAACAGTTTTGAAAATTACCCAATAATGTTTGATTATGGAAGTTTGTAAGATAATCTTTCAAAGAAATTACGATTCATTTAAATCTGCTTTGGGCCGAAAACCCACCATATTGCAAGTCGTCCTTTGCGAAAAACTCACCCCGTCACTTTTTACATGTAACACATACGAACAGGCTTTTGCTTTGAGCTACGTACAGTGAGTCATCGGCAGAAAAGAAGGCAGGTAATCCTTAAAGTTAAGATTATTGAAAGTAAGCATCTATATCGTAGAAGCTAAAATGAAAGGACTTGGTCAACTCCTTCTCTTTTCTCTGAAGAATCTCTTGTAAGAAATACTGAGGACAGATTGATCAATCATTAACGCACTAGACTTTCGGTAAAAGGAAAGTGACGCAAAAAGTTCAGGGGAGATATCTTATATAAATCTAGAGACAAGAAAAGAACGTGAAAATAAAGGGCAAGAACTAAACTTTGACAAAAATACAAGAAAATTAATAACATATAGAACAGAAATGAAATAGAAAAAGACAAAGCAAGAACCAAAGCACGAGCAATGTGAAATCTATAAAAACCGGGAATGACATCAGAAATCATAAACAACAGTCCGGGAAAATACAAACAGAAATTATACCAAAAAAAATTGACGTCAAGAAGTAAATATCACTAAAAATGTATCTTAAAAATACAGCACTTGATGTATTGTTTTCTATATTAACAATTTTGTATACACATAATTATTTCCCAAATTGTATCCTGAAAAATGATCAGGATGTGGTCTCACAAAACTGTTACAAAGGTTACAGTTAACAGAATGTCGACGTAAGTTCGTTATTGTCCTCGTTGTCAATTACGTACAAACGTAGATTTACTAGATGATCATGTTAACGAGTCCACTTAACCACTAAGTTCATTAAAAAATATAAGTTACTCATGTTAACGAGTCCACTTAACCACTAAGTTCATTAAAAAAATATAAGTTACATAACTTGCATATAACACTGAAGTAGGTGTTTTAATTGATCTTAACACGGAATAGGCTAGATACATTATCATTTTTAGACAACTTGTTCCATTATATAAATTTTTAACAAAATTTGGATACACGCGACTCCTAACCTTCACTATTAGGTGTATTGGTGGCAGTTCTATCCGGACAACCACAGCATTCATTAAAGGTAATCGCAACGATAGAAGTGAAAACTGCTGAAAGTGAAGTTAAATCACATTCGATTACTTTTTATTAGTTCACCTGGCCCAAATGGCTAGTGTGAGCTATTGCCATCACTTTGCGTTCCTGCATCCGTCGTAAACTTTTTAAAAAAAGCTCTATAAAAGTCTTCATTACACCAAAATCGTCAGATGACTCCTTAATTACATGAGTTATTGGCCTTTCAACAAAATCATCAGACAATTCCTTTCATGAGTTAAATGTAAATTTTGATGCTTTTTGTTGTTTTTTGGCCAATATCTTAAAAAGGATAACAGATAGAGAGAAACTGTAAAAAAGCAAAAATGATCAGCTAGTCTACAAAAGTGTCAATTACACTGACATTGTGAGACAACAACTTACACCAGTTAGATGACTCTTTACATGAGTTTAAAAAAAAAAATTAAATAAATTTTGACGATTTTTGCTGTATTTGGCCAAAATCTTGACACCAAGAGGAAGGGAATAGTGTATCAGCTGTACAGTCAGGAGGTTCTAAAGTTAGCCCACCCCCTACCAAAAACACTCATTTTTCGTCTCTTGGGTTTGCTAGGGACTTTGGAAAAGCACTGTGTAAGAAATACTAGATGTTCCTGGCTTTTCTTGGCTTTATCATATTGTCTGATGATTTCTGTGTCCTATGAGCTCAATCAAGTACAATGTTCCTGCAAATATGTATGGAATGCCGTTAGGGCCAAAAATGCGACTGACATAGCCACAATGCCTTGAGGCATCGTCGATTGGAAAGGGCTAAGTCTTAAATACATGGAAATCACTCCTTGCTAAGTTATTGCCCACCAAGACCCAGGTGAGCCATAATGGCTCTTTGAGAGCCTCTAGTTTGTTTTATGAGTCACTAATTTTGAGGTTGACTTAAAACCTTGCAGTTTGCCTTGTTTAAATTATGATTTCTTATCCATGTTGGTAATTCTTCAATAGGGGTTTCTTTTGGTGAAAATGTTTTATGAAGGAATGTGGCTTTTATAAGCTAAAATTAACTTATTTTTGGGGGTTCTCATATAAAATGATTTCCTCTCTATTTTGTTATTTCAAGAAGAGATGTTTGACTGTTTTATGACATGATCAGTGTTAAATTCTTGGACATTTTCATAAATTGTTTTCTATGTTATATCGCATTACTATCTAACAATCCAAACTTGTGATTTTACCTCAAACTCGTCCATAATATATTTTGTGAATGGGAATAGCTGAGTCTGCTGTAGACTGCTTTTTGAATGTTGCATTGAACCCCACTTACCGAAAAAATTTAAATACTGAATTTCATATTGCACATTACCTTGTGAATTTCATCTTTTATTGGAATTTTTCCCTTTATACAATACAAAGTATTGTTTAGTACAGTTTGAAAAGGAGAAACTGTTTTTATGAATCATCTATCGACAGATGTTTGAAATGATCAGAATTATTTATTATCAATACATATATCCTATTGTCATCATAGATGTAACAGATTGTTATAGCAGTTACGAAATTTTATAGGAAAATAACTACCATCCCGTATGTATTTGTTAAAATATTAGTTTGATAAAACTTTTTAATTGCCAAATTGCCTCAGTAACAACAGTATTCATTAATACCTAATGAAAACTGTCAAAATTCATCAAAACATTAAGTTTTTGATCTCAGCATGAACAAGGAATTTGCAGTCTTAAAAGGGTCATAAAATTTTATAAACATAAGGTGTAACTACAATTGCCAGTTATTCTTAACTGGATTTTTCTTTCCTTTATTCAGGCATTTTGATGTATAATTCATTTTCAGTACTTTGGCTTTTCTATATGGTCTTCCAAGCTTGGGATCTACCAGTACTGATGAATTTAAAAACAGAAATGGCAGTCTTCTGGTTAAGTTTAAGATTGATATTTTGTGTGTTCCTTAATTGGTATTTTGTGTGTTTGTTAATTTGTAATACCAGATGTTCATTGGCATACAATTGTTAATGAGACAAAGTTTTTCAGTCTTGGTATAGGAGAGAGTGAGGACAGGGGCAACAGAGTAATCCATGGGGTTTGTCTCTTCAGCGTATAAGATTCAAGGTAGCCTGTGAATTTCCACAAAATTGTTACAAACTGCAATAAGTTCTGGACCTGTCACAATGTGTGATGACAGTAAATAGGTTACTTGCTGAAAGTTGAGATGCATTTTCTGCCTATAAAAATTTTGCCTTTGGCTTGACATCTCAGAACACAGCCATATGATCATATGACCAACAAAATATTGTATTTGAATGCTTTGGCATGGCTTACATTGAGGCTTGGATATTCCTAGCTTTTCACACCATTCAGGCAAACATATTATATTTAGAAATATATCCCAATAGACTTGAACTTTGGTGATTGAACGCCTAC
>JAOXYH010035679.1:0-11582 GCA_028566455.1 Botula fusca | reverse complement strand
ACCTGGAGTACAGGAGGTAGGCTTGAATTCACAAATTTAAGTTGCCGCAGTAGAGTCTATTTTGCATAAAATCGCAAGTAAAATAGTCACGGAAATAAGTTGTTTTACAGTATATAAAAGAAACATGTTGCTTATTTAGATAAAAATGCATTATAAAACAGATAAATTCTACAGTATAGGTGTTGAAGTCAACTTAAAAAAAAATCATGCATGCACACTCTAAAGCATACAGTAAATTTGATTCTAGGAAAGATTGTATAGATTAATGAGTTCACTAGTTCAAACATTTTTTATTTGTAAGTAGGCATAAAAACAGGATTTGACACAACATAAAAAATGTCTTCCTTTGGATAAAAAATTTACAAATGCATGCACACTGTAAAGCATACAGTATATACAGATGTATTGACTTTTTGGTCACATTTATTTGCTTTGTTTAGTTACATACTTTCTTGACGAAGTACAGAAATACATGTAGTTAACACCATAACTTGACGAGTATAATTTTATTTCGTGAGGTACATGTATGATAAACTAAGGGTGCAAATGGTTGTAAACCTGAGCTTTTGCAGAGATACATATAATACTAACAGTCTGATCAGTTACTGTTTTTATATTTTAGTTATTGCTTCTATATATTAAAGTAGTATTCTAAACAAACAGACTGAGCATGGTTATCTCTTAAGCTGTTAGGTGGTTTATAAAAAAATAAGATTTTTGGTGGGCTTTAATGATAAATATGTTTCTCATTACATTTCAAAATGATGATTTCTGTTCCTTTTCATTTTCTTTGTCTTACTAATAGAAACGCTGCAGCACAAAATTTCATATGTTGATGATAGTGGTCATATTAGCATGCAGTTGCTTTTGGTTAAAGGAATGTTTGAAGATCAAAGGAAAAAAATCTGAGTGAAATAAAAATTTCAAATGTTTACACAGGAATTAATTACTTAAGATAGTAATTATTTCTTTAATAAAAATTGGCATGGTATTGGTCTTTTCAGTTGTATAGTTGGAAGTAAAATAAAATACATGATTTTTACATAGAACATTTCTCAGTTGCTTGAATTGGGGAGAACTGCAAGCTAAGTTCACACTGGAAAACAAACTGGGAGTTTGGAAATATACGTTAGTGAAATAACATTATTGTGCCACATTATGCCACATAAATTTTAGAGAATTAATAGCATGAAAAGACAGATTTATTTTTCTATTCCCATCCTCCATGTAAGATTTGAGATATTCAACAGATGTTTGAACATAACATTACTTTATCAGGGCATTATATTATGTTGTTGCAGTTTATATTTAGTTGCTGATCATTCCAAAGGTACTCGATATATTAGCATCAACCTCCAGTTTCATTCTAATTGTATATGATACTGCTTTCACCTGTCCTATTGCATGCACATAGTAAACAATGCACCTGTATTTAAGAGCACAAAATATGTTCTTGCAGAAAGTTACAGAAGTTTGTATCTGTCAAAAAAGGTGCCAAATATGAACAAATTTTCAGATGTGTGTGTTATAAATAGACGTGATTTATGAAAAGATTTTATGAGTTCACTAGGATAGCCTAAATATTTTTTGTTTATGAGTAGGCATAAAAACAGGATTTGACACTTGACAGAACATAAATGTCTTCCTTTAAAAGATTTACAAAATGCATGCATCATTTTTGGATAGGAAACTCATTATTGCAATTTTTCTCAGCCTCAGTCCATTTACTGAAATAATGTTCCTTAAAAACAGATATACTTTTGTGATCTTATGAAGGTTAATTGCTGCAAATACAAGTAAATCAACTGTTACATTAAGACTTTTAGCATTCCACATGTATTATCCCTATAAAATGAAAATCATAGAAGGTGAATTCAATTGAATTATTTGCCTAAATACAAAATATGTGCTTTCATATAGTTTACTTGGAATCAGTTCCACCATATTTAGAATATATTTAAATCACTTTTAAAAAAAGGAAAAATATTATTAAATTATGGATTAGAATATCAGAAAAGAAATTGAATCAAAAGCTTTGCAAACAATAGAACCTTTGTTGGAACTCCTTGATATATAGATATACATTGTGTTGTCCACTGTCTTCTTCATGTAGTTTTGCTGTCATTGTGAAGTAAGTTGAAAGATCAGTTGCAAAATGAATTTGTTTTGACTTCTTCAATTGTAACAAAAGTCTAATTTGTTTTTTATTTATTTGTTTATACTATTTGCTCAAGAAATCAATATCTGCTAATGATTTAGAATAATCATTATATCTGAAACTAATTGATTGAAAGAAATCATAAGCTAGAGACAGTAGAAGAAAAATGTCGGACATGACCAAAATGCATGTTGGTGAAGGAAAGATCGTAGAATAGTCTGCTTCTTTGAATTACATCACCAGTTTGATTTTGAAGAAACTTGTATGTTGTTTGACAGTAATACCTGCTGACATTGAAACGAGCTCATTCAGTATCGATAAATATAAACCATTGGTATTTTCTGTTTCAAATAAGAACAAATTAATCATATGGTCTGAGCATACTCTTAACATGCTACACATGTTGGCCTGAATCATTAAATGAAGAGTCAAGCTCTTCAGCTGCTTGCTCACGCTTTTGAATTTGGCTTTTGTTATATTTGAGTTATTCTTTTCGAAGCAGTTAGGTTGGACTTATGAAATTTATCTTGTAAGGAAAATGGATTTTCTCACTTCACTGTTTATAGCATTGATTAAGGTTTGAATTTCACGTTAGATACTTTGGATGTAATGAAGACATCAGATTTGTCACAGACAATATGATATCATACTAACTTTTATTATCTCATTGACTTGTAGTTCATTGAAATTATCTTAATTCTTGACTAGATGCAGGAAGTCATCTTTCTGGTTTTTACATTCAGGGAAGGGGGTGTAATTCAGAAGCATTATAATTGGAGAGCGATTTATATTTTTGAGTAAATATAACATTAGAAAGAAAATTATAAACTTAATGTTGTAACTGTTTTTCAAAAATGCACTATTATTGCAAACAAACAGTTTGCATAATAATATATTTGAAAAAAGCACAAGCACATTCAAATTAACAATCTATTCTTGGTCAGTGGTAAAGTTTAACACATGCAACATCACTAAGTTTGATCGACATGAACTTGATACAAATTTTATGAGTACCACTCCTTGAAATATTCATTATTAGGTGAAATTCTTGGCTGCTGTTAAGAATAAAATATACCTTATTTTTTTTTCCAGATTAACAAAAACATTTATCTCACAAGATTTAACAATACTTACAAATACAGGACCACTGTCAGTAGCTATTTACAAAATCCTGTCCTTCAGAGTATAAGCTTACACACATTTTTCAAAAGCCAGTTGGCCATTGAGTTGTACTGAAGCATCTTATTTACAGCTATGAATTTGGTGTTTATACATCTCTTGGCTTAGTAGCAGGTGAAAAGATAAATTTGGGTAAACCATTTAGTAGCTCTTAAAAATAGTGTTCAATTTCTGGATTAGAATATGACAGAACAGTAGCATTTTATGTGACAAGTTTTTAATTTTGATATTGAAAGTTCAGAAGTGAATAGAAAAAGGTTAAGTCATAGAATTGCAAGTAAATAAATAATTTCTCAAATGTTTCAAAATTTCAAAAATGTTATTTTAACATTTATGCAGGCATTTAAAGCTAATCCAGAGTTTGAACATAAATGTGTGATTGTGCTTTGAATGTGTGACTATTTTTGTTCTTTTGGTTTTGGTAGGGTCAGCCATTCTATCAGCAAATGCAAGGACAAGGCATGCGACAGCCTCCACCACAAGGACAAGATCGATTTGGTCAAGGAGGAATGGGGTATCGTCCTCCAGAGCCACCAGCTCCCTCTATGGGACGTCAACATGGGGCTGGTGATTACGGTGATAGACATAGACATGCTCCTCATGATAGAAATGAGGAACCTGCAGAAAAACGAGGCAGATTTGAAACAAATAATTCTAGTGCAAGTGCTCTTGATTTTATTAAACAAGAATATAGTGGAGGGGATGATGAACAAAAGCAGTCACAGAAACGAGTCAAGAAAGAACCACAATGGAATCAAGGGGCCTATGGTGGTGGACAAGGGTTTCAAGGTGGACCTGCACAGCAAGGTCAAGGAAATCCAATGTATTTTCAACCACCCCCTCCACCACCAGATGGTGGCAAGTCAGAACCTGGAAGTGGATTTCAGGGTCAAGGTCAAAATTGGCAACAGCAGCAAGGAGATATGTTTGGGGGCCAACCAGGATTCACTGGTCAAGGTGGCTTTGGAAATCAGTTACCAAATATGGCAAATCCTCCTCCAAATTTTCAAGGAAACCAATCATTTAATCAACAAAAACCACCTCAAGGTGGAAATTTTGGAGGACCTAGAATGCAGCAGCCACAAAAGTCTGATCATTCATTTGGTTTTGGTGGTCAGCAACAAAATTTTGGAGGAAAGACACCAACTTCAAATGTCCAGCAAGGCATGCAGGGGCAAACTTCAGAGAATGATAGCAAATCGTCTTCATCTCCAGTTTCTGAAAAGCCTAAACGTGAAAGAAGACGACCAAGCAAATGGGATACACCATCAGATGACAATTCACAAGGAGAGTCTGGTTTTAGCATTGAAGTTCAAAATGCAATTGCAGCTGCTGAGGCAGCCTATCAAGCAAATGAGAGTAGACTTTTAGCTGAAGGTCAAGGACAAATAAAGCAGGAAAAGGATGGTGGACAAACTGGCGAGAATAGGCCAAAACCGAGTGAACAATTCAACCAGGGTCCACGCCAGAATGAGCAAGGTCCTAATCAGAATAGACCACCAAAGCAGTTTGGTCCAGGTCAAAATGACCAGTTTGGTCATGGAAAAGGTCCAAACAAAGATAGAGATCAGTTTATTCATGATCAGTTTTCGGGAGGATTTGACGGTGGACCTCCTGGGCCTGGTATGGGTCCCGGTCCTGGCAATTTTGGGGATGGAATGCGACTACAAGGTCCACCAAACAGAGGTGGGTTTGGTGGAAGACCCCCAAGGCCTTTGATGGGGCGTGGAGGACCTCCACAGAGACCACCATTTAGGGGACCACCACCAGGTGGACCGCAAGGATTCCCTGGCCGAGGACACCCCCCAGGTGGGCCTGGTGGGCCAAGACCACCATTTAGACCTAGAGGTCCAGATCAAGGATTTGGAGGTAGAGGATTTGGTCCCAGAGGACAAGGACCACCACCACCGTTTGGTCATAGAGGAATGAGAGGACCACCTCCAAGAGGTGGAAGAGGTGGACCTAGGCCGCCATGGTAGTTACTTTAATCGGTGTCTTTGCATAAACATTTGTAAAATACATGCTATTTAAATGTCTTGTCTTGTTTCATCAGACACATCAGTGAATCTCCAAATAATGTGTATTGCAGTTATTTTAGCCATTACTGTTTTTAATCCAGTCTCAAATAATATTCAATTCGGACATCAAGTCAGTGTTCTTTTATTTGTAGACTTTTTATCTTGTACATCTTTGGCATATTCAATTCATCAGTAAAATAATATTAAGTATCATACTTGTACATTTTATTAATAATAAAGGTCAGGTAAAATTTTCAGCTCCAGGATAATTCTAGCCTAAATATTAATTTTCTTGAGCTCAAATGAAATTATTCCAAGTTTTAAAAAAATTTCAAAGATTTTTTTGTAGGTTATTTGTAGACAAAGTAGTTCCTTGCACATATATTTTTTGAAGGTGAAAATATTGCACAACAATATTATAGTTATTCAATGAACACTATTTTGGGCTGAATAATTTGGTCAACATTATAAGTACATATTTATTATTGGCTACTTACAGAAAAAAATACTGACGTTTTCAGGAATATTTTGTGTCTGTCTTATTCAAGGAATGTGAATTTTGTATATAACTGTATCTAAAAGGTACAAATATTGTACGATACAACTATCGGGCATGTTAACAAAATATTCAACTAATGAATCAAAATGGTATTAGACTAGCTAACAGTTTGACTGTATTGTGCATTCTCATGATATCAAACTTTGAATATGCTTTCTGCTTCTTCTTTTCAGCCATTTCTTTTCAGGTCATTGCTTTTCAGGTTATTGACAATCAGTACTTGCTTTTAACTGTTAAATGTCATGTATTTTGTGAATTACAACATTTACTTAAGAGTTTGGTCAGTGTGGTGAATTTCCACTAACTTAAGAGAATCATTATACATAAAATAGCAAAGCAGAATAGACCTATTATGAGAATGTAAAATGTTAGTAGGAAGGGTTTATTGTGTTATGAGAATCTTTCACAATGTTCATTGGAAGGATTGAACTCACAGGCACCATCATGCCAAACATTCATAGCAAGACTGTATTCTTTATGAGAATGTGTAAATTGTTCTTGGTAAAAGTATAGGCCATAATGAGAAAGGATTTAGCAGATAGGTGTAGATTTCATCATGTGAAACATTTGTAGCAAAGATATATTCTGGTACCCTAAGGGTTCAGTCAATAATAAGATATTCAAAGGATTGAAATAATAGGCTTTATCATATGGAATATTGATAGCAAAATATATTTCTATTACAGCAAGGTTAAATAGATAGACCTCTTTATTTGAAATGTTCTTAGTGCTTGATATTCTGTTTTTTCAAGGGTACAGTCCATATTAAGAAATTAAAAGGGAAAGCACAAGTAAAAAGTTGTGAAAAGTTTTTAGCAAGATGAATGATGACCATATAAAGCATTCATGACAGAAGTATATTCCATAATAAGAAACTTCAAGGATTCAGTATACTGGTGTAAAGTATTTGTGGCAAAAAATAATTAAATGAGGGATTCATGTAAAAGTGAATAGCATATCTTACTGTTAAAATCCTGCAAATATATAGACCATTATGAGAAATTTATAGGATTGAATGGATAGGCCTTATCCTGTTACATGTTCATGATGAGAAGCTTAAAGGATTGAACAGATAGGCTTTTCCCTGTTAAAAGTTCATAGCAAAAGTATATTTCATAATGAGAAGTTTAGTCATAGCAGTATATATTTCCTGATGAAAAGTGTAAAAGGATAGTTTAATAGTTCATAGCAAAAATATATATCATAAAGAGAAATTAGATTTCACAGGAAAAACATATTTTATTGTGAGATTCATGTTTGAGTATATTCCATAATAAGAAAATTTAAAGGATTTGACATAAAGTCTTCATTGTGTTGAGTGTACATAGCAAAAGTTTATTCTGCAGTTAAAGGGTTCATTTTAAAGGGGTTCATCATGTTTAATGTTCATAGCTCTAGTATACTCCATAAGGGTTGCTCACTACACCTTTCCATCCGGTAGAGTAGTGCTTTTGATTTTACATTATCTTTCAACAAGGATATGTTATTGTTTCAGTTTTCAGGTATATGTTGTAAAAATCATGCCAATATATTGTTTTAACATAATGTAACAGTATTTTATTATTTAATGAAGTGTTTGTGCAAAGGCTTAATATTAAACTTTACTCCAGTATGGTCGCTTCTATATTTTTGAACATATTATTGCTAAATATTAAGTGCATGTTCTATATAAGTAACACTTTTTGCAGGTTATTTTTTTTTCACCGTTTATTTCAGAGATTTTATTTTTCATGACTCCAGTGAAGCAGAAATATAAGCACCTAGTTTTATTGGAAAATACAAGCTTCAAGTATTACTGCCGACACAAAAATAATTTTCATGCAGTAAAGAATATTGGCATTTTGAACAGTGACCAAATTTTAAAAGTTACTCAGAAAAAAGAAAGGAAATAGGTTAAGGAAATAATTTCCAAAAAAAAAAAAAAGAATGAGGAGACCAATGTAAAATGATCTAAAATGCCTATGTGTAGGTAGTTTAAAGTGTTCTTGTAACTGTTTACTAGTCAATTTGAAGAAATTTTGCAAAACAATGCCACATTGGAAAACATTGGATAAACCATTTTAAATTAAAATAGTAAATAATAAAATGAGCCCAAAATTTATCTTTTTTAAACAAGGAGAAGTATGTAATAGTTTTATATGAAGTAGAGTGAAGTATTTCTGAAATGGTTCACATATTTTAAATGATTTTTTGTGGTTAGAAATGATCAGTACAGTAAAAAGAGAGAAGAAAAAAATTAACATTATATTATTTTAGACCATGGAACATAAGGGCTATAGATCACAAATCAATGGAGAATAATTTTGTATTTATATATATAAAAAAATTGGTACATATCCATGATATTTTCTTAGGAAAGGATTTTGAAGTTTGGTGATTGTAGCAGTAAACAGAATTAAGAAGCATGCATCGTAAGGAATGTTCGCCAGTGATGGTATTATATTTTTCTCTTTACGAAAAATAGGTACTACTTCTCATATTAAAAGTATACATTTGTATTTCAGACAAATTCATAGCTAGTGCTAACGTATTGAAAGATGTATCGTTCTTGGAATGTATGATCAATGCACAAGTCCAGATACATTGGAAACCAGAATTAGTTTCCATTTTTATTTTCGCCCTATCGTGAAAAAAATATTTATAATTTAACTAGAGCTAAATTCAGCTGCGAAAGGTTACCAGAAACCGTTTGAAGAGGCAAAACCAAATGAAATTAAGAAATGTTGTTAGACAGATCAAGTTTGATTTTGACAGGTTCCTGAATTACCCCCTCTTTTTTATCTAGTTCAGAAAGTAAATTTGCAATCTGCATTTCTAGACTCAGTTTAGGTATGTTAAGAGCAGGTTAGGTTCGATTGACGTATTCCTGAGTTGCACCTTTTAGTCGGACTTGCAGCTGCCATTTGATGTCCTCGAGACTAACGGAAACTCTCGATTTGACTGTTTTCGTTTGCTGAAACCAAAGATCTGTCGTGAAAAGGGGGGACTAGGGCGGGCGGAAGAGCATCCGGCATTGTCCTTGGACGCAGCCTTCTTTTATTTTTTCTCTACGTGAATGATATAAAAATGTAATGATATGCAATGCATAATTGGAGAACGAACATAACTGACCTACAGACTTTGTATTTCAGGACCTCACCGTTGGTCACTATGGAGTCTGCGTTAAGCATTCATTGTTTTCGGTGCTACATGATTTTAGAGCACATTCATTCTGATCAAAAGAGTATACTTTAAAAAGTTCAAATGTTATAGGGATCTTTCTATTCTAAAATATCCGAGTTAAAAATACCCTTTCCTCACCATCATTGTCGAGTAAATAAGAAGTTGTTCTCATTGGCTTTATATTGATTTGGTAAAAAACGGAAAGTGTGTAATGATATATTTCGTAAGGCGAATTCGGGAATTGCCTGGATTCAAGAGAACGGACCGGAAATGGGATCCATTGAGAAAAAAGGAAAGGACACGTTTATATGGACAGTACTGTATGTCATATGTATTTTTCAAAAATATGGATCGAAAGTTGTAGTTAAATGTTTTACATTATATTCGGTTGTATACCGACTTTTGGCCATTAATAGCTAAAACTTTGTTAGGACTAAAGACATTGATTTAAGGATCACTATTACAACGGGGAAATAAGCATAAGAAAATTAATCCGAATTTCACTTTGGATTGAAATTCTGGCCCAGTTTGTTCAATATTCAATTTCTAGTCGGAGAAATGATGTTGGTACAGAACCTTGTAATTCTGTCGAGACAAACATTGAAAATCAGAACTTTGTGTAAATAGCATTTTTGCCACGTAAAACTTTAGTCCATCGTGTTATATGGATCGTTACAGCATGCAGAATAAAAAGAGCTAGCTAGAGAAGGTTAAATTGGTATTTCGTACACCATTTAGGCCTATATTATCAGTAGTATAGGTGGGAAAATACTTCGCAGAAATGTTTTATGAGATGAACACTGATCACCAGAAGTCAGACTAGTATTCTCACTATTGATTTATTAAGTTCTATGATAGAAATTTGATGCAGCTGATGTGTATTTCGACAGATCATGTCTCTAGTGATGCAGACAAAATGTTTGAACGTAACTTATGGACAAAAAATGAAGCCGAAATCATCTCGGGACAGTGCATTTATTGAGATAAGTCAGAATTACATGTTATTTACTTACATGAAAAGGATTGGAAAACGAGTGACGCAGCACTTCTTTAAATTCCTCTCCTTAAGAATGGACAGAATGTATACGACTGGATAACCACACTACTCTAGAGCAAAAATAGATCGATACCCATTTCTCGGCAACAGTGATGCATACAATCACCGTATTTGATTTATAGATACTTGCTGGGTACATGCCAATCTGACATCTGTCGTCTGACCTTGACATCAATTTCACGCTCGAGTGATTTGCGTCACATTTTCTTTATTTAGTCCATTTCTCAGCAGCTGTAATACCTACATCATCCATATTTGATATAGAGATACTTTTTGGTGGGTACATGCCAGTCTGACACCAGTCACCTGACTTGGGCCTCACCCAAATGCTCCAGAGACCAATGTCAAGTTTTCATGATTGTCAGTTTCTCTGTAGACAGTATGGATCGACAATACAGGTATATGAACACATTCTAAGGTTTATATGTCAGTCTTGACAAGTTACACCTTGCCTTGACCTCAATGTCAAGGTCCAGTGACCAGGTTGAACATTCGTCATTATGTCGGTTCGAGTGACTAAACATGATGGGTCAACAATATTTGGTATACGCGTGTACATGTCAGTATGACGGGATAATGCAGTTTATCCAATTTTCAGGAGGCAGGCGAGACATATCTGCATGTCAGCTCGTGTGCATTAACCAAGCTCGTGAACCAAGATGGTATGATGCACTTGTGAGCAATTTGGTTTTGGTTCTGAGAATGCTTC
The DNA here is from genome assembly GCA_028566455.1 of Botula fusca. Classification (NCBI taxonomy): domain Eukaryota; kingdom Metazoa; phylum Mollusca; class Bivalvia; order Mytilida; family Modiolidae; genus Botula; species Botula fusca. The sequence goes on along the minus strand of JAOXYH010035679.1, from coordinate 740 downwards.
CTGATGTATTTATTTGATAAATACCCCAAAGACAAAAACCTGATGAAATTTCCGGTTTTAGTTCACTGTTGTCCTCGCCTCGGCGTCCGCGTGCTCGTCCACAAGGTAAGTTTACGTCCGAATTTCATTTCAACAGGATCCACTTGATGTCTGGTCATGTAACTTTGCATAGGGATGCATCCTGGTGAGTCTGTCAACATCCCAACAGAAATAGATAACCTAGAATTCACGATTCAGTGATCTCAGAAAATCTGGTTAAAGTTTACGTCTGAGTTTTTAGCTCAGCTGGCCCAGGGTGAGCATTTGCTATCACTTGGCGCCCGTCCGGCATAAGTTTTTCATTCAAAGCTCTTCTCCTTTGAAACCACTTGGCCAATTTGAATCAAACGTGGTAGCAATGGTTTGGGTTGGTACCCTTTCAGAAGCGTGTTTTTGGTCTGGATCGGATACTAGTATTCAACATGGCTGCCAGGGCAAATAATGTGGTCTGATTGGCTGAAATTTCAAACGTCGTCAGAAACTAAAGCAGATTAGACTGTTTTTTGGCATGAATGCTTCCTGGGTGGCCCTCTTTTCGATAAACGGGATGCATCCGTAATTTGTGGGTTTTTAGCTCACCTGGCCAAAGGCGTCCGTCCGTCCGTCGTCGTAAACTTTTCATTGAAAGCTCTTCTCCTCTGAAACCACTGGGCCAATTTGAACCAAACTTGGCAGGAATTGTCCTTGGGTGGTCCCCTTTC
>JAOXYH010035568.1:0-11582 GCA_028566455.1 Botula fusca | reverse complement strand
AAAACTTTGGAAAACCACAACTGTTATCAAAAATTTGTAAAAGCGAGAACATGCCAAAATGACCGAAATAGGAAGCCAAAACCAACCATCTTCGGACAGAGTCTTGCATCATGGAGATAACTCCATAGTTTTATTAAATTTTAGGGAATTCAAACACGTTAAATTTAAAAGTATCATTTCGGGCCAGTATCATAGTAGTAGCTACTGAACTGGCGATATGATAAATAATATAATTTAACAAGTCGGAAAAAATATAGTATAAGTCCAAGCACAAAAAAAGAAAAAAACTATACTGGAAAAGTTTAAAGTAAATAAATGAGAGATGTTTCAATTTTGTCAAAGTTCTTTCATTTTAGAATTTCCATTTATGTCATACTTATATTGGAAATAACATATATTTTACTTTGATTCCACAGTACTTTCAATACTGAAATACAAACTGAGTACATCAATATTTTGGTTTCTTGAATAGGTGGGTGAAAATCTGTGTGGCGATTTTAGTAATTTGTGAAATAAATGAACAGTGCCACCAAATTAAATTAATTTATAACAAATTATAAGTGTTGTCACAGGAAAACACATTGTTAATCAAATAAACTTTAACAACTTGCAAATTTATAACAATGGTGATGTAATTCTTGGAATGTATAAATAGAAAATATTGAATATAATAAACAATAAAACACTTTTAACAAAATAAAGAATAAAACAGACGTGTTTGAGATACACAATGAACAGACAACGCATCTGGAAAATTAAACGTTATTATTGTGGATTCAACACTTTTTCATGGGATACCATTTTTCTTGGGGTTTCATGGTGTACCGGTTTTTTCGAGGGTGTTCATGACATACCAATATTCATTCTAAGGGTAACAACGGATTTAGGTGTTGAACAAAATGCAAATTTTTCATTTCATGAATTATCTTTCTCTTTAGAAAATGGACAGCAAAAACGCCATGGAAGTAAACACTCCGAAATATAAATTTAATTTCTGTAGAGCCCTGAAAAATGATATCAACGAAAATAGATGAATCCACAATTTTCAAAACCCGTACGCCGAACCTGTTTATTATTGTCAAGAAATCCATAAATAAGACGACAACTTTAGCTGTAGCTTTTACATATGCAACACACTGACGAAAGCAGATTGTAAAAAAGGCTTATAAAATGTTTGAGCCTAGACCACAGCATCTTCATCAAAGGTTTTTAAAATAACAGTTAAAAGTATTGAAAAATGATTTTATACTGAGTACTATAGCCATGAATTTGGTTAACAAGGAGGGTAACAACCGACAGACACATCAAGTCACCATCATTATATACAAACAGCTTCATATACATTTTTGCGAGCCAGACCATTATGTTATAAAAAAGAACATATGAAAAAATTCTGTCAGGCATCATTTCCACAAAATGAACATATTGTTTTCAAAGCAAACAATATAAACATATACACTCACATTTCTTTCTTATAGTATAACAGTTATCCATGCTTTTTGCTAACAGCATTATAGCAGAGATTTCAACATTGTCCATTTCATAATACCATAGTACAAATTTATCAGTATCCGTAAATATTTATCTTCAAAACAGTTTGATCACGTGATTTTACCAGGCATTTAACTTTTAGTATTCATCACATATATTGTATGTTTTTAAATATAGAAAAATTTAGTTAAATGTCAAAAGATATACTCTTTGTACCGGAAAAGTCGTTCAATATTCAATGAAGAAATGCAACAAAAAATGAATCTAATTAAAATTATCAAGAAATATCAAACATGTGAAAAGTGAAAAGTTAAATATTTCACCGTTCACTTTTCGAATAATGAAAAGTGAAAAGTGAATAGTAAACGTACTTCAACCCGGTACTGTTTGTTCTTCATTTTTTAACAGATCCTTTATACAAAGTTAGTTCTTGTCTTTTGTTTTCTTCCCAGAGAAAATGCTTGGCATTAGAAAAATTATTACTCCATTTACCATTTCTACTTTTTTAAGTAATTTATGTATGAAAAAAACTAATATCCAAAACATGACAATTTGATCTTTTTCGGGGTAAAAGAAGTAAGTGTGCCAGATCCGAGATTTCCAACATATCTAATTATCTGAGGTAAAAGAAAACGAAATGTACTCGATATTTCTGGTCAATATACATGTACACTGAGTCATCAATAATAAAACGAAAACAAATTTACAAGAAATACATCTAGGTAGAGGGAAATGTACAAGTAGTTAAATTCTCATTATGCTTTTGGTCTTCCTTTTTCATCCAATCACGAATAAAAACCAAACGTCCCGTTCACTCTTAATATTTAACAACAACGAAAAATAATTTAAAGAATTAGCCATTCCAGGAACTAAAGAACTGTGGGTAAAGTAATTGTTTTTGAAATTTTGGTGTACGGACAATGGATTTTAGGCCAATGACGTTACGTTATTTTTGTTATCAGCCAATCAAAAAGTTTGGTGTACGCTAATCCCACAATGCATTAGTTTCTGAAACGGCGAATTGTCATGAAGGGCGTTCGCTATAAAAGGGTTTTCAGATGAAAATTATTTTTTGAAAGATATCACAAAAACATTAAAATTATTATTATAAAACTATAGATATATCTATGTGATCGTTTTCAAAATGTAAGCGATTGAAAATTCTGCGAGAAATGCAATTCTCGGGGTTTTACTTAGACCTTGTATGAATAACTATAGCCGCTGAAAGTTACGAAGAAATAAATAGAAATTTTCAAAATGTTAATCAGATGACCTTTTCTTATATGTGGAGTGAAAATATGAGAGGAAAAGTAGGGATTACTGTGGAAAAATTTTTTAATGCATTTCAATGGATAAATCCAGAGGAGTCCGAACACCTGAAGGAGATGTGCAAAGTAGACCAGCGAGCATCCGGAAGTTAAAACATTATAAATCCGCCCTAAACATCAGTTACAGAATATCGAAGCAACAAGTTGAATCAAGAAGTCCTCAACACGAGATTCCACAAACATAGCAAGAACACAGAAAATCGGATATTACAAAGAAAACCAAAATTTGAAATTATTGATAATTGTACTTGTAAACAGTTTTTAAATTATGCAATTTATTCATATCACGACTTATTTTCCAGCCTCCTTTTTTCTGAAAGTATTTCATACAGCTGCCAAAGAAGTATTTATAATTCTTTTGAGCACATGCAACATTTTACTTAAATAAAGACGTCTTCATATTCATGCCTCTTAATTTGGTAAACGGTTACGGTATTCCGAAACCTGCCTTTAATACTGTTGATCACGTGACTGTTTGTCATGCGCATAACCTCCTCTTTGGATTCTCTATAGGTCTTCAGAAATTTATTTTTCCAAATTCGGAATTAGTCCTCTCGATTTTAAATGACAGAAGGTGAACAGAAGTAGAAAACCACATCTATTTGAGGTGTTATACGTCATAACGTACCGTGAAGCAGTCATGGCGTTCACAGATGGCGTTGGTTTAGCACTTGCTGATTTTTGATTTTTATGTAACGCTTGTCTGAAAAAGATAAAATATGATTTGTTCTTCATATAGGTCTGGTGTCCAATTCCTTTCGTTTCTGCTTTTCTTGACCCTATAAGTTAGTTGTTCATTTCAATCAAAATTAGTTTTGGCAGTCATTAAATAACTGACAACTTCGTCACTTGATATGTTGCTTCCGGTCTTATGAACACCATGTTGCTTTCATACAATATCCGATTCAACGTCAGAAAACACAATGTGACCTATGTATTTTTGATATGGACTCTCTGGGGGACTATGGTCGCATGGTTTTAAAATTGTTATCCCGGAATCTGAACTCGACGAATCATGTCGATCTTTTGTCTGAAATTTAGAAAAATAATAATTGTAGGAATTTATTTTGTTCTTCTTGAAGGAATCTATCATTAAAAAATGCAGGATCAATAACTCATGACTGAAGGACTAAAAATAAACATATTGCACCTAGATAACACCTTTGTGAATTCTTTCCAATTTTTTCCTGAGGAACGAGCTATTCTGTTTTCTTGTTTGAAAGAATCGCCGTGTGTATACATTATGTAATGTAACATATAGTCTAAAATGGACTGAAATATAAATCCCGTGTCAATGCTCTGAAAACACCCAATAATGGAGCATGTTTAGATGACATCCGATAACGAGTTTTTTCTTGACAAACCATATGATATTTTATAGTAGGACACTGATAAAACATCTTAGAACTAATGCAATTATCATCACTCTGCCGCCTCCAACCTTTTGTGTGTAAATATATTATCAGTATCAATGACAAGCCATGTTCATGTTTTGTTGAAATAATCCACGCATGGTTCGCTTCGCGTCGATTCTTTTTAAAGAACAAAGTCAGAACTTATTTCCAAACGGACCTGACAAACGGCTCTTTGTACACGAATGGATTAGGATATTGAAATTTATTTTAAAAACTTGATATGCTGAGGCTTAATATCCTAAAAAGAACACCAAGAAGTCGTTCCGATTTAAATACTGATGGTATATATTTAGATCGAAACAAGCCAAACATTGACACATATGTATTTTCATCATGGTAATGCATTGTTACACCTGTAACAATGGTATATCATTTAACATGAAATGAATATGAAACGCTTAAAAATTAAACTGGTCACTTATAAAACAATACATACTAGATGCACTATCAAGTACATGTACAAGTGTGATTCCCAAAGTATGATAATTACATTTATTTCCGTCTTTCCTTCCAGTGATAGGAACGCTTATTTTCAGTCTTTCCTTCAGTAATATGAAGAGATATCGGCGACAGAATACCAAAGCAACAGGTTGAAGCACTAATCCAAAGCTCGTGAATCCAGTGACAAGGTAAACGCGTGGAAAGAAATAACGAGGAACCAGAACAAAACAAAAAGGAACTGAAAATGAAAAACATGTAGCAAACAAACAGGGGAAATAGACGACACGAGAACGAAAGCACTAGCAATGTGAACTCCCACCAAAACCCGAGAGAACAACAATGAGAATAACTGTACATATTATGATGTATAAATATTTGTTAATTGTTTTGTAAATTTGCCTTAATTGTAACTTTCACAGACAATTTCCGCCTCTAATACTGATGACGTTTCTAGTTTTCGTAGATAAATCGACGAGTCAGATAATCAAATTATGAATAACCCTTACGGAAAAAAATCATTTACGATATTTTGTAATATTTATCTCGTATTCCAACGGAATTTGTTCTTAAATGACCTGTTCGTATCTTTGTTAATATTTTCTACCACCGACTTTTTGAAAAATTATTTTCTTGTACTTTCTATATGTTGCTCAGTTCTAGCTGCTTTCAAGTAAATTTAAAAGAAATGGACAGTCCTTTTCGTCTTAAAGTAACGTTATCAGTTGCTTGTCATCTTTTTGTAGTGTTATAAATTTGTGGCGTGACCTCGCGTCAAGCTGTATCGAACTCAGTTGGTAGATTCCCCACTTTCTTAGAAAACTCTGCCCAAGTCCTTCTTTTTAATAAGTGCAAGTGAGTATTTTGGATAAAAACGCTGATTTTTCAAAAATAAACAGGGGTTGCTAGTCTTCTATCTCCATATTGTGGCTAGATTTAACTGTAACACTTTTTTAGGATACAATACAAAAAATCAAATACCCATGTAACCAGTCGAAACGAGATGTTACTTGCTTCTCAACGGAAAAAATATTTATTTGGAGTTGAATTTATATCAATTTAATTAAAAGTAAGGATCGTGTGTCACGCTACAACACCGGATCTGTATCTTCATAAGAATGATTTTATATACACGATCAAAAACATAAAACAAAAATAATTTTATCTCGAATTAAGTATTTATGGAGAAAGCCGCTTATGAAATATAAAACTTATCAGTTACAACTACGTTACCTGTTCCAAATATATTGGTGGATGCAGTCCACCTTTCGTTCGGACTAAGGGGCTCCGCTTGGTGGAGGCGTTTTTGTCACCATTGGTCACCGGAGCAAGTAGTGGAGTTGTTGATTGTTTGCGCTGATGAAGTCGATCTGAGCTCAGATGACCAGCAAGGCACGACAATGGTATCTTATAAATAGTTGTTTGGTATGCACTTGCTGTAATTAAAAAAAGAGACTAAAATCAGAGAAAGAAAAAAAAATCAAACAAACTGAATGTAATGTGCTTGTTTTTATTTTACTATTACCTCATTCCAATTTTAGACGTTTTTAACCGCAGATGATCATACTAGTACTACATATAGTTCTCTGTCTTATGAAAAAGTTGTTGGTCAAACTCCTTCTAAGTAGTATAAAAATCGGTATGAAATGTATCACACCGTTTTACTACCACTGAGTCAATGCCACTGCTGGTGAACTGTTAGTTCCCGAGGGTATCACCAGCTCAGTAGCTAGTACTTTTGTACTGGCCCGAAATGATACTTATAAAATTTAAGGTGTTTAAATCTCCCAAAAGTTGATAAAACTACGGAGTTATCTTCCTCACGCAAAGCTCTGTCCGTAGATGGCTTTGGCTTCCTACTGCGGTCATTTAGGCATAATCTCGCTTTCACAAATTTTTGATAACAGTTGCTGTCTCCCTAGCATCGCTGACGAGCAATTAATTTACGAAATGTGCACATCCGATTCAATAAATTCGGTATGAAATGTATCACATTTCATACCGAATTTTATGAATCGGTATGAAATGTATCACATGTTTGTTTTAAGTAGCATAACAAAATGGAGAACACTATGAATCAATTCCAGAGCAATAAGAACCTCCACTTGTAGAAGCGAAATCAGGTCTCAGTAAGGGTACACATTTCTAACTTCGTGGTAATACTGAAGTTGGCAGTTTTGCCGGTTACTTTCCACGATTATTTGATAATTGCTCAACAAAACATCTATACATTACGTATGGTCAAACAGAAAAAATGGAGTTAAAACTCTTTAAATTCTGACTTACATGATGGTGATGACGGTGGAGTTGAGTGGTCTTTCTCTCTGGATCTCTCAGACGAACTTGCAAAATATATGTCATTCTGCAACGAAAAGAGATTTTATACAATGATTCAAAATTGGTCACCATCAGAAAAGGTTTTGAAATAAATGTGCAATCAATCTATATTAGTTTGTAGCTTTATGGGAGCACCTTTTGGTTGTCTTCCTGAATTATCTAAAAAGGCGGAAGGAAGAGGAGGGGGCTTTAGTGCTTGAATTATCGGTGACGGGAAATTAATATCAGTGTTGGTAGACTACTTTGTCCATTATTTAGCAAGGAATGCGACTCAAACATGTGCCGATGACCTTCGTGAACTTGCAGTGAGTTGTGAACTGTTGCTAATATTTAAAGGCCAAATCTTTGCTTTTACTTCTTATGTTTAAGGTTATAGTTTGATATCATACAATTACAAATGCCCTCCATCTCTCCCTTCCAATACATTAAAATCGTGTGTACATGTAAAAGACTTAATTATTCCCGGCTTCGTAGAAAACAAGATTTTTGACTGATCAGTGTGACATCGATATAAAACCCATATATCTAGATTTTCCTCAAATGTGTTTAATTTTACTTTTTATATTCACTTTTGATTGTGACCGACAAAATATTACTTGTAACGTCTGATCTGTGATGTAAAGGTCGCTAAAACTACCAAAGGTAGGTCCCTTCATTTGGTAAGAATGCCGGACTTTTCATGTTTTCACGATTGTTTCACGTGAAACATTGAAAAAAGTTGCTTTAATAGTACCAATTTTAGTGCTCTGAATCACAAGTACGGTTCTATCAAATGTATGTGTGTATACAAGGATAATTCCATTGTTCATAATGGCTGACTAGCAAAGAAATTAGTTTCGGATCACGTTTTATGGCTTGGTGAAATGCTAGCAACTATGTACATTCAACATAATATACAATATTTTGTTAAAGGTCGGCACAAAAATAGCAGTGTCACATTTCCAGACTTGGCCCACAAATTACAGCGACCCTTCATACGTATAGGTTAAAGAACGATTATAGAAAATTATTTACATTGAACAGCTGAGAACTAAGTCACTTAAACACCTAAGCCCGATGGGCGAAGGTTTTAAAACCCTACCCTTTGGTTCGAAGATATTTAATAATAATAATCTCCGTACCATCCTTTTTTACCCATTTTGCACACCGCCAAAATTCTTTAAAACAAACTAAATTGCTTATTATTCTTCCTATTTACCCTCTTTCTTTTATATTTAGTTAATTAGATATCTTCCTCACCGAAGCCCTCAAGGTAAAAATTTGACCCCTAAACTAGTTATTTAATCTTTTAAAATACCGGTAGCTTTAATTGAGTAAATGTGAAGAAAAAACGGATACAGAGTGGTGTCACAATAAAGCAAAAAATCACTGGTACAGGCATATATCAAAAACATCCAGAACTTGCCGCATGGTCTTCAATGATGGAAGAATAAGCCACACCATAGTGGAAGTTCTGAATATCTCGGAATAACTTCGGAATAGCTAAGTCTAGCGGTACCACATCATGTCAGAATATAAACAAGTAAATAAACTAAATAAACGACAGGTTTGAATTACACAAAAGAACCTTCTGCTATTTTGACTCTTCCTTGAATTAAAAACCTGGCATAAGAAAAAAAGTTGACAACGTATGTCTGTAAGTATAGATTAAAGAATAATTGTAGGACATTATTTTCACGTACTAGCTGAGAACTTAAAAGCCTGAGCCCGAAGGGCGAAGGTTTTTAAACGCTGCCCTTAGGTTCGAAGCTGTTTCATGATAATAATATCCGTACCGTCATTCTTTAACTAACTCCAACATCGTCAAATTCTTTAAAACAAAGTAAATTGCATATTATTCTTCCTATTTATCCTCTAGAGGACTGTACAAGTTATCTATTATTAGTTAATGAGATATCCCCTTCACTTAAGCCCTCAAGGTAAAAATTTAAAATCCCTGGACCATGAATTAAGTCTTTAAAATATCTTGTAGCTCTAATTTAACAAAGGACAGGATTTAATTAAACAAAAGAATTGTCTGCTATGTGGACTTTTCTTAAAATTAAAAACATTCATAAGATGTAAGAATGCAATGACATGTAAAACAATTTTGCGGAGTAGATTTATAGACTGGTTTTCCTATAGCATGATATTTGACATACCTTCGATGTAATGGGGGAGCAGATTTATAAACTCGTTTTCCTATAGCATGACATATGACATAATAGCGGAGTATATTTATAGACTAGTTTTCCTATAGCCTGACGTTTGACATACCTTCGATGTAATGAGACTGATGTCTGGCATGGTCATGGTATGTAACAAGTTACCATTTATAATCAATCGAATTTCTATCGTATCTTTTGTAAAAGCGAGCACATATGGAAAGGCACAAACTGTAAAAGACATTAAATACAACATGCATTGTAGAAAATAATTGTAAATTCCTTAGACATAATTCAGCAAATAAAAAATATACAAGATACCAAACCGCAATCAAAGCTCGTACGTCCTAAGGCACAAGACAAGACCGTGAACAGACACAACAATGAACAACACAGAAACTAAAAAAAAACCGGAAATGAGTAACACGAACCCAACCAAAAACCGGGGTGAACTCAGGTGCTCCGGAAGGGTACGCGGTTCAAACTCAGGCAAATATTTCTATCAGGTCAGCGTCATTGTCAAAAGTGAAACAATAATTTACACTTAAATCGTGAATAACCACACGGGACAAAGAATTCTATTCAGTAAGAATGTTTCTTGTACTATATGATTTATGTACATGTATTGCTTTGGTCCATATGGACGTAATTTTTGCAATAAAGGATTTATATTATATACATGTAAATGTCTACATCGATCAGAAGGCTTGTTGTCGATAATGTTCACGAACAAAGAAACTCAAGGGTATTAATCATGTTAAAACTGAGCACAATTATTCCCATTCTATTTCGATGATTGTCAAGTTTTTTTCCAGATACTACAAACACCATATGCGAATACACAATACATTACCGGCAGGTAAATCATGCTCTTCTATGTCATACAACTGTCCAAATGTCATACTAGTACACAATTCTTTTGTATAACATATCAGAAAGTATGTGCACTCACCAATTGATTTTGGTTCTGAATTCCAGTGGAAATCAAAATCAGTTGATGTTTCTTCGGACAGCTTTTGAAAATGACTTTCATCTGAAATATATATGTAAAATGTCTATAAATCTTTGTTGACATTAGCTTAAACGAAACATTTTCTTATTTTCCACAAAACGGAAAACTGGATTTAAGCAATTACACACACTGGACTAAGCATGTTTTAGACGAAAGAATTACAAGATAATTCAAATTTTAGTGAGAACTGTTACTACAGATTTGAAGCATTAAATGGCAGGATTATCTTTGGGATAATATATAATTACAGAAACAAAATAATAAACAATAATGTCACGAAAAAAATTTTTAACTCAAAAGTTGATATTCCATTCAAATTAAACATCTGCAGAAAATTCTCCATTTATTCTCTTGGTATATTCATATACATTGTAAATCATTTGTCTTTGCTACTAAATCAAAAAGGATATTTTACACTTTTGTTTCATAGCAATCGTGGAAGATTATTAAATTAAATGTGATTATTAACACATTTAGTCAAAATGTGTAGGATTCTAAAACGTCAGGTGTCTATTATCTGGTTCTAAGGTTGGGTCAGTTGTCTATTATCTGGTTCTAAGGTGGGGTAATTTACACTTACAGTTGTAACTAAGGAGTAGTTCAACTTCTTCGTCTTCACATATATCTAGGGCTGACACAAGATTCACCTAAAATTTATAAATGTACTGTACTTTACTGTGGATTCATTATTATTCGTGGGATAAAAATTTTCGTGGATTTCGTGGTAGCAGGCGAACCACGAATTTAAGGTATCCAGCGAACTGTAAATTATCAGTAGACTTGCTACTATCAAAAAGAAAAACCACGAAATTAAGTATCCTCGAAATGTCATATTTTTCTTGAACCACGAAAATTGGTATCCACGCAAATAAGTGAATCCGCAGTATTTGAAAAGGAAATATTACCAAAAATATGGTAGTTTTTCTTTAACTTATCACCAAACATTTTTTTGATTAATAAACAATTACTACAATTGTTGTTGTTTTTTTTTCTGAAACGAAATATTTTAAATATTAACTAGAAAAGTATGCCCCCGCACCCTGCACTTACGAATTTTGGGCAAGGTTGTTCTGTTAGTGATTTTTTCAGAAAATGACATGTGTCTGTAAGACATAAATGATGCCCCCGCATGGCCATAGAAATTCCGAACATGAAGCTTCTTTTATATTTTCTATGTATGATATTTTCCATATTCAAGATGTATATAGATATTATCTTTAATTTTATATCAATTAGACCAAATAAAATGATATCTTGGTTCTCAGGCCTTCCGTCGTCCCTTTTGAGGGTGCCTAACTGCCCCTTTTTATTGGTAAATCGACAAAAATAAACATAAAAACAACACCTCCCTCATCACTTTTGGCACCTATTACCTGTATAAATATCCTATAAAACAGTAAAGCTGTAGTTCCAAAAC
>JAOXYH010035459.1:0-11588 GCA_028566455.1 Botula fusca | reverse complement strand
TATTACTTATTGGTCTTGAAATGTAATGTTTGTATTTTTTGCTGTTTTGACTAATATCTTGAAATAGAAACTGCAGTGAAATACATAAAGGAAGTTTCCAACAAATTGTTTTGCAAATCTTTGCAAAGGCCCAGGTGAGCGATACAGGCTCTTTGAGAGCCTCTTGTTTTATAAAAGCCATGCTTGTATTCACCCTATACTCAACTGGGACATGGTCTGTTTGCATTCCACGTCCGGCGTTGGGGGCCCCATGCAGGATTTGCCCTTGAAATGGGATGCGTGTGGCAGAAGTCTCATTATGACACTACTAAAGTCAATAACTCGTGTCAAGAGTCCTCTGATAGTTTCAGTGTAATGGAGTCTTTTGTAGAGCTTGACTTGATCATTTTTTCGATTTAGCTTACCTGGTCAAAGGTAAGCTTTTATCAGCACTTGGCGTCCGTCGTCCGTCGAAAGCTTTTTCAAACACCTTCTCCTCTGAAACTCCTGAACTAATTCAAACCAAACTTTACCATAAGCATCATTGGGGTCCCTAGATTTTTATTATATCCGGAATACCCGTCAATGAACAAAAATTGCTGCTGTTACTATAAACGGAACATAGGGGGTAAAATGACCATTTTCGGCTGTATCTCTAAAAACCATAACAGATAGAGACAAGGGCAAAACTGTTCAGCACGTCAAACTACAAAAGTCTCCATTACCTCGAAATTGTCAGACAACAACTTCCATGAGTTATGCCTCAGAAAACGTAGATTTTGACGATTTTTTCTGTGTTTGGCCAATATCTTGAAAACTATAACAGATAGAGAGAAACTCTGAAAGCAAAAATGATCAGTAAGTCAAGCTCTACAGAAGCCTCCTTACACAGAAATTGTCAGACAACTCCTTACATGAGGTATGCCTCAGGAAGCGTAAATTTTTACTATTGTCTTGCTGTTTCTGACCAATATCTTGAAAACTATAACAGATAGAGGGAAACTGTAAAAAGCAAAAATGATCAGCAAGTCAAGCTCAACAAAAGCCTCCATTACACCAAAATCGCCCGATGAATCCTTTCGTGAGTTATTCTCCATGAAACATAGATTTTGAAGATTTTAGCTGGTGACCAATATCTTGAAAACAATACAAGATAAAGAGAAATAGTAAAAAGCAAAAATGATCAGAAAGTCTGGCTTTTCAAAGGTCTCCATTACACTTAAATCGTCAAATGACACCTTACATAAGTTATTGGACTTAGAACGTAAATTTTGATAATTTTTGCTGTTTATGGCCAATATCTTGAAAACTATAACAGATCAAGAGACAGTAAAAAGCAAAAATGATGAGCAAGTCAAAGTCTACACAGTTAACGATAGACAGAAATCTTCAGGCGACTCCTTACACGAGTTATTGAACATTAAACGTAAATTTTGACATTTTTTACTGTGTATGGCCAATATCTTGAAAACTATAACAGATAGCGAGAAACTAAAAGAGCAAAGATGATCAATAAATCAAGCATTACAACAGTCTCGATTATACTGAAATCGTCAAATGAATCCTTGCATGAGTTTTTGACTTTAAACGTAAATTGTGATGATTTTTTGCTGTTTTTAGCCAATTTAAGCTGAAAATGTAAGACAATCTTGAAAGGGCCGGGTATGCCAGGTGAGCGATACAGGCTCAGGTGAGCCTCTAGTTTACAGTTTCTCTCTATCTGTTATTGTTTTCAAGATATTAGCCACAAACAACAACAAATCATCAAAATTTACGTTTTAAGGCAAATAGTAAGTAGTGGTCTAACGATTTTGGCGTCATGGAGCCTGACTTCCTCATCATTTTGCCTTTTTACAGTTTCTATCTATCTGTTATCGTTTTCAAGATCTTGGTCAAAAACAGCAAAACTCGACAAAATTTATGTTTAAAGGACAATAACTCATTTAAAGAGTCGTCTAACGATTTCGGTGTAATGGAGACTTTTGTACAGCTAAGCTTGCTGATCATTTTTCCTCGATCTGTTGTTGGCCAAAAACAGCAAAAATCGGCAAAATTCACGTTTACAGGCTAGTAACTCATGTAGGGAGTCGTCTGACAATTTTGGTGTAAAGGAGACTTTTGTAGCGCTTGATTTGTTGATCGTTTTTGTTATTTACAGTTATAGAGAAACTGTTGAAATTGAACAGTTTCTAATATTTTAGTGGATTCTGCTCGTATTTAATAGAATTATCGAATAAATAATACTCAGACCGTTGAAAGCCAATAATGTCTCAGGGTGCTAAATCGAAGGACTCGAACTGTAATCAAATTAGTACTATGAATCATAATTGGTTCGGCTGGAGAATATGCCAGGACATGTGGAAGAGAGAAACGATTGACCTGCATAGTCTGTTAAATTTAGTAAAATAAATAGGTTATTTTTCTATAAGTTGAACGATAGACATAATATTGGCAGCAGAATACCGAAGCAACAGTAAGTAGGAGTAATTACAGACTGAAGAGCCTTAAAATTAATGATAATTGTTTCGTGGACAAAGGTTGTAAGATTTTTATATCTGTAAATTCTGTACGAATCAATGAACATTCAGGTATTCCCTCTCGCATGTAAAAAACACTACTTTCGACATGGAGAAATTTACAAAGCTTAGTGCCTGATTATACAAACAATGGTACATTGCCAGTTTCATCTACTTACTTTATGATAGAGTTGTCGATTACATTTATCATTTTTTTCGCTATCACACATGGACTACAGAAATACTGCTATCCATTTCAGTTATGTTCTTTCATTTACTCTACGGTTAGGTTTAGTGATAGAATACATGTATTTCAACATTATCGGCTTTCCAATAGGAACAAACCACCCACCTCTGCTACCTCGTTTGTTTATGCATTCATAGGAGTCAGCTTTTCTTAAAACTGATAAAAAGAACATCAAGGACGTTCATCTTACTTTCAAATTTATGCTCTGTCCTACACAAGTATGCCAACTGCAAACGTTATATCTAGAGGTAAAAAAGTCGTAGAAATTTCATTTACGCCCATCAGTAATCTTAAAATTGAGTTTGCCCTTTATTATTCCTGAATACTTTTTAAGAAATGAACACGATCATTAATAATATGTAGGAGTGAGGTTGTATATGACTGGATTATTGCCATTCGAATATGATTGATTGAATGGGGTTTAACGCCACTTTCACCAGTATTTCAGCTATATCGTGGCGGAGGAAGCGGAGTGCCCTGAGGGAACCGCCGACCTTGGGCAGGTAACTGACAAACCTTATCACGTATGGTTGAAAGTCGAGCGCACCCTTTTTTGTTGTTTACAAAGCGGGGCGCGAACCATTCGAATATGATAGACAAAAACTAATAATAATCGTAAATAGCCCAAACTCCTTACGATCTAATTTCTAATTGCACTTAAAATAATATAAGTAACTATAACTGAAAAGTTAAGCATAAGGGGTAGGGGAAGGGGCAGAGGTGTCAATTTGTGGAAATGTCTATGAGGGAGATCTCCCCCCAAGAAAAATTTTTGAACTTTTGTATTAAGTTTGGAATTTGGAACTTCTGAATTTAGTTTGGAACGATATTCTCTTGCTTCAAAATCAGCTTGAAAGTTACTATTGTCATGAGAATGCAAAACACTGAAATCCCGTATTACCTCCACAAAATATGCCGAGGTAGAATCAATCGGAATAAAGTAAAGCCAGATATGCAAAACTGCTGGGTCAATTTAAACAAGAAAGTTCTTTGCTTTCCATCCTATATGACTGCGGTTATAAAACAGATTTGAAATTGGCAAAAAAGTTTTACTTTGTCTGAAAGGCCTAAACTTTGAAAAATCATTTACTGTTTAATGCAAGTATATATTTCAGAGTATGGGTTTAATGAAATTACGGAAAATGATGATGTTTACTTTTTCAGTAATTGATTGTTGTTCATGAGAGATCTTCCAATGTTTTTTTCCTTTTCAAAGTTCATTTTAGGCAAATGTGTAGGAAAACATTTGTGCATGTTACCTGAGCTACTGAGCTGGTGATTGATGATTCCCTGAGGGACTTACAGTCCATCAGCAGTGGCATCAAATTGGTGGTAGTAAATCTATCATATATTCATCTGTCATGTTTTCTTACAAATATCTTGATAGTACCCTATGACTATGATTGATTGATTGATTGATTGATGTTTTACGCCCAAGCAGCAATATTTCAGCTATATTCGGGCGATGAACATGAAATGGATGATTAAATGAACATGAACCTATGACTATGTAAATGTTAGTTCTGTTAGTTATTTGTCGGGCAATGGAGGACAGTGATTGTATGACGGCTTTTCAGGTTTTTATATACATGTATTATTATTTATATTACATAATAATGTATATAAAGGCATAAGAATCTTTCCTGTGAATCTGTTTGGCCATTTGTAACTACAACACCAGCACAATATAGTCTTTACATGGTCCCCTTTCAAAAATGTATATACTAGCCACAGCTTCTATTGGCTAAAGTTATAATACATTTCTATTAAAATACGGTAATAACAAAGTAATTATATATTGTATACCGAATTTGATACATCTATGTCCAAATTTCGTAAATTTATTACTCGTCAGTGATGCTAGAAGAAAAAACTCTGGAAAACAGTAACTGTTACCAAAAATCTGTAAAGCTAACATATGGCAAAATGACCGATATAGTCAGCGAAACCCACGTATGGACAGACGATAGCTCCGTAGTTTCGTTTCACAAATTTTAGTGAATTAAAACACGGAAAACTTTTAGCGCTGGTACCGAATTACTAGCAACTGAGCTGTTGATACCTTGGGGGACTCCGATTCCACCAGCAGCGGCATCGATTCAGTTATAGTAAAAACAAAGAAATGTTACATTATATACGTATTTTGATGCAACACATGTGCAAATTTTGAAATTTTTTTATGTTAAATTTTACTGCTATCGAGCTAGTACCGAAGTACTAGCTACTGAGCTGGTGATACCCTCAAGGACTTACAGTCCACTAGCAGTGGTATCGACTCATTGTTAGTAAACCAAAGTGTGATACATTTCATTCCGATTTTGATACATCGGATGTGCACATTTCGTAAATTAATTACTCGTCAAATCGAGGCTAACATGACCTGGGTGATTATTGGGTGGTTCCCTTTCAGAATTTTATCTATGGACCTGGACCTTCATCCAAGAGGGCTGCCATCAGCGGACATAACTTAACATTTCGAAAATGTTTTACAATCCTGTCCTCTGAAATCAGTAAGGCTGTTGAAAGCAAACATGCAATATAGAGGCAGGTGAGCTATACAGGTATGTATTATTACTATCAAGAATGCAGACGAAGAATGGCTAGGTTTCAACTGTATAGATGTTGATAAAATATAAGGTAAAATTGTTCTCACGTCAAAAACTCATTGTCATAAATTTTAATCTGCTGCTGTTCCGTATAATTAAATATAATATGTACACAATGACATTATATTCGGGTAGATAATCGGGTAATAGCAAGTTTGTTATCACTCTCAACAAACTTGCTGTTACCCTCATACCCAGTCAATAAGTGTAAAATATTTTATTCCACAGGCTAAAGAGCAGGAATTAGATGCAATAGATACACTGTTACAAGGTGGGATAGGACATGATGAACTGAAAAGATATCAGGAACAGTTCTTGCTATCAGCTTCAATGCGATCTTTGCCAACTCAGTCAGATTCTGATGAAGAAAGTTCATAGTTGACCTGGAATATATATGAATTTTAGTAATTTTTTTAGCTCATCTGAAAAAAAGGACAATGTGAGCTATTGTCATCACTTGTGTCTGTCATCTGTCCGATGTTCATCATTAGCTTTTCTGAAACCAGTGAACAGATAGGAACCAAATTTTGCAGAAATGTGCTAAGTGTCCTCTTTAATCTATATTTTTATTTTATACTCCCTTTGTAAACGAAGTTTGGCGTATAAAAGAATCACCTTGTCTGTATGTATGTCCGTTCGTCTCACTTCGTAGACAGACCTTCACACTGATATCGTAGTACTTTGGTTAACCGAAAATGATATGTTGATGCATCATGGGAAGGCAGTGTGTTGCATATCAAAATCAAATTACCATGACCTTGACTTTGACCTTGGACCCCTTTAATAATAATAAAACCCTACCTGCTTTATGCCTGGAGTAAAACACTTGTTCCATAGAATTAAAGTTGACCACACTTCGTATGAACTGGTTGATGCATCATGAGAATGTGGTATGTTGCATATTAAAATAGTTGCCACTATGACCTTGACTTTGACCTTTGTCCCCATGACAGAAAAACATTATCTGCTTTGTGCAAGGAGCATAAATGTGTACTGTAGAACTAAGGTTGACCAAAGAATTTAGGTTGACCAAACTTGTAAAGTTGATGCATCATGGAAAGATGATGTATATTATATCAAAATCAGATCACTGTGACCTTGACTTTTACCTTTGACTCAATGATAGTAAGACCTTATTTGCCTCTTGCCCATAACTGTTGTATTGCAGCATTAAGTTTGAACATCTGGATGTGAATGCATCATGGAAAAACAGTTTACATGCGCAGGAGATGTAAGTCCTATTTTTCAGACAGTTATAGTTTTGGTATTAAAATTAACATGACTGCCCAGGCAAATACTATGTTCTGATTAGCTTAGATTTTAAAAATCTGTAGGAACTTATTTGGTCATTGCAAAAATGTTGGATGGTCCTCTGCAACTTGTTTATTTTGCTTGCTGATCAGAAATCCAAGATGGTGCATTAAAGATTACCACTGAATGCTTTGGAAAAAAATACCTCTGAATATGTTGAAAGAAAAATTCAGTACTCTCGAAATGGTTCCTTGGAATGTCCTCTTTAATTCTTTTGTTTTGTTTGCTGATCAAAAGTCTAAGATAACCATAACATTGTCTGAATATTTGACACTATTTGCCATCATAGGTTGATTTTTACAGTGAATCTGCCGCCATGCATGCTGTGGATTCGTAACTATTCGTGGAATACCAGTTTTCATGGATCTTGTGGGCCCAGCAAACCACAGATTAAGTATCCAACGAAATACAAATTTTCCCGTCATTTGTTTTTTGAAAATTACAAAAACACGAATTTAGGTATTATAAATAAACTCACGGTAGATGCACACCTGTCAGTTTATAAAATCATAATAGATTTTACCAGAAACGTGGGATCGTTTAGCAATTTGGCTCAATCGCATTGCATAATGTCGGTTTTCAAAATGAAGATAGGAATCTAAGAAATTAAAACCACTTTCCATCATAAACTGGGACAAGCAGGTGAGTGGATACAGTCTTAGATGAGCCTCCAATTTCTTGATAGAATTAATGTTGTGTTGAAGTAGTAAAAGTTGTGTTATCCATAAAAACAGAAATACTTAAGAAAACTAAAGCAGAAGCAACTTAAATAGAATATAGTTGTACCCCCACTCGTAGAGTGGGGACTTTATTGCAATCACATTGTCCATCCGTCCATACGTCCGTTTGTCCGCTCACAATTTCGTTACAGATTTCTCAGCTTCTTAGAGAAATGATCTTATACTTTGTATATGCATTTGACACAGTGACTTGTACCGTGTCTCCCCTTAACGGTTTACCCTGTCTACCGCTCAACTTAAAATTTTTCACATTTGCCGATTACGAGTGGGGGTATGCTTAGCACGACAACGTGTGCAACCTCTTGTTACTACAGCTTTGAAATGTATTACTGTGAAAGTATTTTATTCTTGGATACTAATTTTTGTGGTTTGTGGCAAATTGGTTCGTGGTTTCTTAATTCAAATTCATGGTTTTATGCTTCGATTTTTTCTTTTTTTTCTTCTTTCTTTTTTTTTTTTTTTTTTTGGATTCAGTGAACAACGAAATCCACGAAAATTGAAACATAACGAATAATAATACTTTCACAATGTTAATAGCACTATCATTGAACGTTTTATCTCACCTGGCCAAGAGCCAGGGAGAGCTTTTGCCATCAGTTGGTGTCCGTCGTCGTTAGCTTTTCATTCAAAGATCTCCTCTGAAACCACTGCGAAAATATAAACCAAACTTTGCCAGAATGGTCCATTGGTGGTCCCCTTTCAAAATTCTATCCGACAGTTTGATCCTGCAAGGGGAGGGGCCATAAAGAGGCCTAAAAGGGGAATTCAAATTTATCATTCAAAAATCCTCTTCTTCAGAACCAGTGGTGCCAGTGCAATGATATTTGGTGTAGAATTCAATGGAAAATCAACTATGAAACAAAGTGTGATACATTTCATACCGATTTTGATGCATCAGATGAGCACATTTCGTAAATTAAGTACTCGTCAGTGATGCTAGGGACCAAAAGTTTGGAAGACCACAACTGTTACCAAAAATTTATAAAATCGAGAACATGCCAGAATAACCGAAATAGGAAGCCAAAAACATCTACTATGAACTGTTTTCTCAGAAATTCTTTGGCCAATTTAAACCAAACTTCGCTGGATTGTTCCTTGGATGATTCCCTTTCAAAATTATATCTGACAGTTTGATCCTCCAAGGAGAGGGGCTATAAAGGCGCCCAAAAGGGGAAAATTTAAAATCTTCAGAACCAATGATGCCAGTGCAATGATATTACGTGTAGAGCATAGATAAATCATGAGGATTGAAAATTGTATCCATGAAGGTTATATGGTCCATGGGGTCCAAGGTCCATGGGTCAAAGTTTACATAGGATTCAATGTAAAATCACCTATGAACTGTTTTCTCAGAAACTATTTGGTCAATTTAAACCAACATACCCAGAATGGTCCTTTGGTGATCCCCTTTCAAAATCATACCTGAAAGTTTGATCCTCCAAGGGGAGGGACCTCAAAAAGAGCCAAAAAGAGGAAAATTAATTAAATATTTAAAAATCTTCTTCAGAACCAGTGAAGCCAGTGCAGTGCACTATATGTGGTGTAGAACACTAATAAATCATGAGGAGTCAAAACTATATCCATGAAGGTTATGAGGTTCATAAGACCGAGGACCATGGGTCTAAAGTTTACATAGGATTCAATGGAAAATCACCTATGAACTGTTTTCTCAGGGCCATTGTGAACCAAACTTTCCCAGAATGGTCCATTGGTGGCCCCCTTTCAAAAGCATATCTAAAATTTTGATCCTCCAAGGGGAGTGACCACAGAGGGGCTCAAAAGGGGAATATTAATTATATGTTTAAAAATCTTCTTCAAGTATCAGTGATGCCAGTGCAATGACATTTCGTGTAGAATACTGATAAATCGTGAGGATTCAAAAATGTATCCATAAACATTATAGGGTCCATGGGGTCCGAGGACCATTGGTCCAAATTTTAAAAAGGATTCAATGGAAATTCCCCAAGATCTGTTTTCTCGGAAACTATTGGGCCAATTATAACCAAATTTTGGGCTCTGAATGTTTACATAGGATTCAATACCTTGAAAACAATTACAGATAGAAACTGTAAAAAGCAAAAATGATCAGTAAGTCTAATGTCTACAAAAGTTTCCGTAACATCGAATTCGTTAGATGACTTCTTATGTGAGTTATTGCCCATGAAACATTAATTTGGACGATTTTTCTTGTTTTGGTTACTATCTTGAAAACATTAGCAGATAGAGAGAAACTGAAAGAAGCTTAACTGATCAGCAAGTCAGTTAAGCTCTTCAAAAGCTTCCGTTTCAGTGAAAGCATCAGTCGATTCCTTACATGAATTTTATTATTTTGACATTTTTGCTGTTTTTGGCTAATATCTCAAAAGCAATAAGAGATAGAAAAAACTGTAAAAGCAGAAATGATCAGCAAATCAAGCTCTTCGAAAGACTTCGATACATTAAAATTGTTGGGGACTCCTTGCATGAGTTATTGCCAACCAAGCCCAAATGAGCAATACAGGCTCTTTGAGATTCTCTTGTTTAGCTCACCTGGTTCGAAAGGCCACGTAAGCTATTGTCATCACTTTGCGTCTGTCGTCGGCTTCGGCGTCGTCGTTGTACGTTAAATTCAATCTTCTTCTCTTAACCCGCTTGCCCATTTGGTATCAAACTTGGCAAGAATGATTATTGGGACGATGGCTATCAGATTTGTTCATTTGTAACCGATCCGAAGTCCCAAAAGGCCGCCAGGGTAAAAAATGTGCACTCTTGATTGGCTGAAAATTCAAAGATCTTGTCAGAAACCACAGGCCCGATGGAATCGTTCTGTTGCTGGAATGATCCTCATGTTGTTCTGTTTCAGATTTGTTCTTTTCATGCCGATCAGAAATCAAAGATGGCAGCCACTGCAGGACTTATTTTAACATAGAAACCTGTGGGGAAAATGTTTTCTTCGAAACAAGTAACCCAATTTAAAGTAAAACTTGCATGGATGATCCTTAAGTGGTCAACTTTCTAATTATATCCAGTTACCCGAACCTCCGTCCAAAATGCCTGCCATCAGCGGTCAAAGATGTTCTTGTCAGGAACCAAAGACTCAATGGAATTATGTTGCAGGAATGATCCTCATGTAGTTGTGTTTCAGATTTTTTCTTTTTATGCGGATTAGAAATCCAAGATGGCCAACACATCAGGACATAGTTATAGGTATATAGTGATGGGGATGTCCGTCCGCCCGTCCGCTTTTTGTATCCGCAACTCTTCATAGACGGCTTCACCAAATTTAATTAAACTTTTACAGAATCTTTTCCACGTCACGTAGTTTTGAATGTTTTGAATGTTTTTTTCCCTGAATTGACAAGTAATGCAGGATTTATCTCCCTTTTTACTTTTCGACATTTCTGATGCTAAATTGCCCATTAATGATGGTTTTTGTCGAATATTTTATGTTCTTGTGTGATTGTCTTGAATTTTTTACACAATGTTATCGGACATAAAATACAGGTAAGATGCAATTTTCATTATTCTGTCCCCTATCATTTTTCGAGTAGGGGCAATTAGGGGCCAAATTCGCATGACAGCTTCTACGTGTGAAATGAATGTAGAATTTTTATTCTAGTCCAGTTTTGATGCGGTTTGTTTCTTTGATTCCCTCTTTGAATGAACTTGCAAGTAAGTCAGACTTTCTCTATCTTTTACGGTTTTTGAGGTATTAGGGGTTAAAGGGGTCAAATTTGTTAATATACAATTTTTCATAACACTTTTCTCAGAAACTATGCAGCAGAATAATTTGATACTTGGTCTGTTTTTTGTTGTGGTGAGTTTTACTGTGTAAGCGCTTTTCAGATTGGACCCTATGGGAAATACCTTTGAAAATCTTCTTGTCAGAAACTGTTCAATCAATGAAAATATTAATTTGCAGAAATGTTCCTTTGATAGTCCTGCACAAAATTAAGGTTTGTTTGCTGATCAGAAATCCAAGATGGCCGCCACATTACGTCAAAGTTTAACTTTCGACCCTATGGGAAATACCTTTGAAAATCTTCTTGTCAGAAACTGCTCAGTCAATTAAAATAATATTTTGCGGAAATGTTCCTTGGATGGTCCGCTACAAAATTACAGTTTTGTTTGCGAATCAGAAATCCAAGATGGCCGCCACATTACGTCAAAGTTTAACATTGGACCCTATGGGAAATACCTTTGAAAATCT
>JAOXYH010035239.1:0-11591 GCA_028566455.1 Botula fusca | reverse complement strand
CATCCGAACCCAGAGGGCAGAGGGGGACACGATATTTGGACTCGACGTTCAGAGGGAGACACGATGTTTTGTTCAAACGTCACGTGACGCGCTTTGACCAATCATTAGTGCTGTTACATACACTTGTCTATATAAAGTGGAATAATATTTGTGATGTAGCGTCCTTTCGTCTCTTCAAACCAGTTAAGATGGAACCTCTGGAATAGACAGGATTTTTTTTTCTCAAATTCACTTTGCTTACAAATGAATAGACACTATAAACATCAGCAATATTTTTAATGCGACTTCCTCTATGGTCACTCTGGTCATGTTATAACTGGTGATCCGAACATTATTGAACATGAGAATTTTCGCAATGTTAATTCCCATGGCCTAAATTCAGGAAGGCGTATCATATCAATTGGAATTTAGTGCTTTGAAGATTATGCCAGAGCCTGGGTGAAACGTGATTCAAATGCATAGGGTAAAGAAGATATATTCTCTCTGAATGGGTTTAAGTCATCAGGTCATTGTCAAATTTATAAATTACAAAAATTGTCTCAATGGTCGACCGAAATCAGTATTCAAAGGCAAAAGATGTAATGAAATGTGTTTTTTAGCTTTATTTCAAATATGTTATCCTGACATATTTTCCTAAATAAAACATCTGAAGGCTTACCTTTTTTGTATTGGATCCCAAAACTACACAATAATCCATACTTAGTTGTTCAGTCATGTTCAACCAAAGAACTTTCAATCAGGCTTACACCAGGTTTACTAAAATCTTGTTTGCAGTAAAATAGGGACACTAAAGATACTCTTTACTCGACCAGTGAAATAACTCATGTGGATTCTGAAGAATTCGAAAGATCTTCTTGATAATCTGATATCTAGGCAATTTATCGAAGTTCATGCTGTGAAAACTTTCGACTTTCGACTTTTCTACTCTCTACATTATCACCCCCATGAAAAATTAAAATACTGCTTCAGCAATTATCAACAAATCCTTTTGTGGTAAAAATGGCAGAAACTATAAATTCTTATATGTTCTTGGATGAAATTCCACATATTTCTCTACAACGGTCCCAGAGAAAAATAAAATATACAACACCGAGGAACAAGTGGTCAGTAAGCTTGAGTTTCTTATCGATAACATATTTGTTAAGTTTGGTGGGAGAATTTTTCAGCGGGTAATCGTCATTTCGATGGGCACCAACTGCGCCCCTTTACTTACTGATTTGTTTTTGTATTCGGAGACGGAGTTCCTTAAAGGTCTAATGAAGAAAAAGGCGATAAAAGAAGCCAGTCATTTAATTTCATTTATAGATATATCGACGACGTTCTCTCTATAAACAAACTTTGAGTCGCGGATTGTCTTCCGTTGATATATCAGCCAGAATTGGAAATTAAAGAAACAACAGACACTGACTCCTCTGCCTTATTTCTAGGCCTTTATCTCGTATTTAATACTAACAGACAACTTACACTAGAATCAACGACAAAAATTTATATTTGAAATTATAAATTTTCCTCATTTGGATTTCAATATACCATCTTCGCCTGCTTACGGAGATTATAATTTCCCCCACTGATTCGCTACAACTAAGGATGTAATAAATACTCAGAATTCGTGAATTGTCATCAGTTTCCGACCAAACGCTAGTTTAAACAAGGATTTTTAAGATCACGCCTTGACATTTCCTTAAAATACTTTTTGGCAGATATCAAGACCTGGAGAAAAACATTCAGTTATCTGTTCAGATAAAGGAGGGTCTTGATAACATATATCGGCAACAGGACACCGATGCAACAGGCCCAAGCAGCAATCCAAGGAATAGAACGCGATGGAGATAACACAGAAGTTTTATCAAATTTTAGGGAATTTAAATGTAGTAATTTCAAAGTATCATTTCGGGCTAGCATTGAAGTAATAGCAACTGAACTGGTGATGCCCTCGGTAACTTGCAGTTCACCAGCAGAGGCATCTACTTAGTAGTAGTAAACACAAAATTATGATATTTTTTATACAGATTTTATACATCTGATGTGCACATTTCATAAATTTATTACTAGTCTGCAATGCTAGGGGCCAAATGTTTGGAAGACCATAATTGTAACCAAAATTTTGAAAGGCAAACAAAATGACCGAAATAGAAAGCCGAAAAGATCTTAGGGCAAAGCTTTGCTTGAGGGAGATAACTATATAGTTTTATTAAATTTCATGGAATTTAAATGCATTAATTTCAAAGTATCATTTCGGGCCAGTATTGAAGTAATAGTAACTGATCTTGTGATACCCTCAGCAGGGACCTGCAGTACGCCAGCATCGATTCAGTAGCAGTAAAACAAAATTATGATACAGTCTATACTTATTTTATGCATCCGATAAATAAACGTAATAATCAGATTACCCAACTCGGATGTGCACATTCAGTTAATTGTTACTCGTCAGCGATGATAGAAGCCAAACTAAATTAGCAATTCCTGTGATAATTACACCCAGCAGTGTTAGAATTTAATTTGAATGTTGATCATTCCCCCTTCAGGACAAGAACTAGCTTAACTGTGACTCTGTGGCATCCAACTGCCTGCATTATGACCACGCCCTACACCACTCGGTCCAATCCGCTATATGAAAAATATAGTTTCATCAATCGAGCGTAACCATGTCAATTAAAGCCAGCCTATAGGGTTAGTCACAGTCCTTGTGTTTTTGCGTGTATAAAATTGGTCAACAATCCGATTCAGCGGTCCTAAGACATTGTATAGTATGTCAAGGAAACTTCTCATAGTAACAGAAATACAAAGTACAGTATTTATACCGCAATGTCTATGTCTGGTAACAGCTTAACGATGTAACACCACTCTGACTCCGAAGCTTTCCGAAATGCTTGGTCAATACTTATATTCATTAACATCTGAAAAATCACACCTAACAGTGCCACAATTGGGATATAATGTTTATAAATTTTCTACGTTCTTTCCGTATATAATAAGAATAATATAACAGCTTATTTCTATCAAATCATAATCAATGTATACTGCGTCGTAACAAATGTATATACTTGTGCTATCTCATGAGATTAACAAAACCAGTCTGTCGTAACATATAATAAAGTCAGTAATCATTAAGATCTACTTGTATAAAATAATATACATGTTAATATAGTGACAGCTGAAGATAGCTTTACATAAAATGAGAATATTTGAAAAGATCAGACTTATAAATTACATTTTTCTTCTATTTTCGTCGTCTTAAAATGGATACATTTTTCTGATTCGCAGCACAAAAGCATATAAAACATACTCTATAACTAAAAAAAAACTACAGAACTCTGTTTCCAATCTACACACTATGAAAAATCAATATTTGCCTTCTATCAAATAAGTAAAGGAACAATACAATCTACTTCCTACCTAGACACTGCAGCAATATTACAGTCTACTTCCTACCTAGAAACAAAAGAAACAGCAAGGTCTATTTCCTACCTAGATACTACAGGAACAATAGATCTATTAAAAAGAAACAGTCTACTCCATATCTAGACCATACGGGAACAATATAGTTTACTTCTTACCTAGATTCTACATGGAGATGATCTACTTGGCTACGTCCTACCTAGAAACAATACTTCCTAAATCTTATCTAGACAATAGAGGAAAACCACATTTAGACATTGTAGATATAGTTCTTTTTGACAATTTATCTCAGCATTCACAATAACATACTCCTACAATCCAAGATCTCGGATTGTAATTTCCTTTTCTTAAGCATTAATATACCAGCCGTTCCTGTATGTTGCAGTTTACCATCATAGATGATATAAAGTAACACCTTTTTTCATTATATAGCGAGCTTAGGGCTTACATTTGAAGGACAAATTGCTCCCGGGAGGATTCGAGACAAACATATCAGAATATCACAGGCCTGCGTTACTGTCAGGCCACATCAAAAAAAATGTTCTTAGCTGAGAGATACGTTAACATCATGGTTTGAAAACAAATGGATATGAGATGGATTTACATGAACGTCATGGAAAAAGATGTTCCTTGCTGAAATAAACTTAGTTATCGTTGTACCTGCCATTTCGTCTCCGCATTAATTTTGAGGTGCATTCCAACTTTGATTTTTGGTTGATTGCATGATGTAATTGTCTGTGCTGCAGGTTCATGGAGTGATGGTCATTTCCTGTCTTTCGACATAGGTGTTTCTGGGCTGTCAAGTTTATAAAAGCCGGGGGATTGCTTACAGGCTTGCCAACTTGGTAAAAATGCACTGGCCTGTATTATGGATGGGCTTACGCAGTTGTAATACTACACTGCAGTAATTTGTTCTTGTCATGCCATTGCTAAAAAATCGCCAATGAGGCGTTAAGCAAACATTAATCAATCAATCAATCAATGTGCCAGTATATAATAGGTGTTTTTCATTCAAAAGTATTGTAATTACCTGTCGTTAAATTCTAAATTGAGGAAAAATATTTCGTTGACAGGGCTTAAGTGAACATAGACAAATTTTGTCTCTTGTATCGTTACACCTTCTCTTCCTTTTTTCTTTTTTTTTTGAGAAAGAGAGACAGAGGGAGATATATCCATGTACATATTTTGCAGTATATTATTAAACCCCATTTTAATTTTCTTTGACAATAACACTTACATTGCCTAGAATTGCGTAGTGTAATGAATAAAGAGTTGGCACAGTATGTGAAAGATCCATAGATCGAATGTTTTAAATCTAATGTGGCAAATTTTCAGGTAATTTTGAGATGTTTGTTGTATTGTCCGTTAAAAGGACAACTTGCAATAAGGTGAATTTCCAGCTATTTTAAAAGATTATCACTTAAACTTTCAATATCAAACATGGTGTCTGTGACGAGGTGGTGACGTCATAAGTATACATATGGGATTGTCTTATTGTAGAGAAATATCAGAAAACTAAGAGATTCAGTGAAAAAAAGAAACTCGCTGAATACATAGTATGGTAATAGCACTAAAGAATATCTATATTCGATAAAAATCCGAATGATACTAGTAATTAAACGAAAGAAGAACCCATTCAATTTTTTAACATAAAGAACAAGAACGCAGAAAAGACAAAGTTTAATTTAATCGTTTAAGAGTAAATATGTCAGAAAGTTGGAGATTGAATATGTTTTTTGTTCAATTTTAACAGACAATTTATAGTGAATGCTTCAGAATTCAGAATAAATTATAAAATATATTGGTAAATGGTCAGCACTTCAACAAACGTAAGCGATAAAAATGAATTTTGCATCAAGAACACCTTAACGCATTTAAAAGATACAAAACAAAAAACTACTCCAGTTATTGAAGATGATAGACATGAAAGAAGCTTACCAACACTGGAAGTTAAGACTTCTGACTTTTTTAGGAAATGAATAGAAATTTATAGCTATCATATAATTAAACGAATTAACATTGAATGATGAAAACATATATGAAATATGCAGTAACAATTTTAAGGAAAAAATAAGACTGAAAGTTAATAAAATATTTCATATATATCTGTGAAGATGAATATACCTGTACATATGAGCAATATAAAAACGGTATTTGTAATTCCAAGATAATGATCTACTCTTGATCAGAAGTGTTATTTGAATTCCAGTCACCGTCATTTGCATCTTATAGATGTCTAATGGTACAGACATAGGTGTGTCCACGTGATGCTAGTAACAGAGATACCATAAAACAGCTGCAATACGGGTGCAGTCCTGGCACCAGCCTTACATTGGTAATACCAGGAGCACAGCTATTCCAAGATGATGTGTACGCTAGAAGATGGAGTCGGGTAGCGACCTATTTTGGAGAAAGCCTTTTCTGTAGGGTTTTGGGGCCGGTAATCTCCCCAGAATATCTTAGATATATAGTGCAAAATTCTGCATTCTCGCAGTTCCCGGTCAGCTGAACTAAGCTTCAAACATATTTGGGGGGGGGGGTGGTAACTGTGATTTTCCTTTTTTTAAACCGCATTTTGCGAAAATGAACGTCATGTCATCTTTCATCCAGAATGAAACAGTATAGGACCGTTTGGAAACCGTATCTTGCATAGAGGTGTTGGCCCTCGGTTGGTAATTTTGGAAATCCAAACATCCTTGATAGCACTTAGTATATTGTAATTTGAAGTTCTATTTCCAATGTTCAGATTTTCATTTTTGTCAAATCCATCCGGTAGTAATTGTGCTACATCATTGATAAAACATTTTAGCAATTGCCTTCTATTCAACTAAGAAAGCAAAACACCGTTTAGCTTGGACGAAAAATACCTTATCTGCATTTTGATTCTCAAAACCTGTATCTTGTTTACAATTCTTTAAAGCAAGCGGAAGAAAGGTGCTCCTGGTTGCAAGATTTTATTTGTTTAAGCTGATATACTCATAAACATATATAAACCTTCAAAATGACTTACTTTACTTTTTTCTATAGATTCGTAACATGGAGTAGCATGATCATAATAACAAAATTTTAAATTAAGCGACATGTATAAAAATATTTTAAAGAGACCTTTGGAATTCGGAGTTTTCCCATTATAAGAACGTTTCAAAGTTTGTCCAATATTTCAGTTGTGGATTCATTTTATATGAGCTTGTATATTTTCCTGTGGCAAGCTTGGTAACATAATGGAATAAGACGTTGAAACTGACGAATGGTAAAATATTTTCTCAAAAGGAGAAGGTATGATAAGAGCTGTAACTTGGCCCCTACAATAATGAAAAAATGAAAATTCCTCAATCTTTGCAAAATAACACTAATTTTATTGCAAAATAAATATGTTAACATAATCTGACCTTTTTAGGCCTCAAACCGCATTTATAATGTCACTGTGACGTCATAAATATGTCATAAGTGTCAAATTCGACCAAAAATGGCCATTTTCAACACAGTTTTTGCTAAAATTAAATATGAGCAACAGCCAGACCCAAAAGGATATTTGAATCATATGAACATCTTTGTAAAAGACACCTTTCTGCAAAATATCTTGTTGGGTTTGACTGTTGCTCATATCTAAACTTTAAAAAGAAGGTGTAAAAAAGCTACAAAATCTGCACTTTTTCAGCTTTTTCCTAAAATGCATCAACTTTGATGAACTAAAGCATACATGGAAGAAAAAATCTGATTACAGTTTTATCAATATTTGACAGAGTAATGTCAGATGATTATATGCAGGGTGATAATTCATAGATTTATAACACTTTACGATTTCCGAATTCCAGGGGCCAAAAAAGTGGCCTTATCATACCTTGTCCTTTCTCAAACAATGGTAAAATTACGAAAGACTTAAGTCATCCATTCCAAAATTTACGGACTTTACATGATATTGATCGATACAACGTTGCTGCGTCTGTCTCATTGACAGGTGATACTTCCGCTTAATCATACAATATTACCAATGTCGACTTCCCAATGATTTTGACATTTTATCGGACTTGACTTTGTGTTCGCATGGCAGCTGGTGCTACCATAGAAGCTTACCCTATTAATATAGATGATGTCACTCCTTTTGGGTTTCATGAGACCAAAAATGATCATTTATGTTTGTTTAAACACGGGTAAACTACTCTCATATAAAAAGGTTTCTGATTTTGTGTTTTCAAGACTAGAACATTTAACAACATTATAGACGTAACATAGATCATAGCAATAAAAGTTCTTTTCCTGTTGAAATTATAGATCTATTCATGCAGACAAATACATGTACAGATTGAAAGCATATGTTATTCTGTGTTTAGTTGCGAAAATTAATTAGAATTGTAGAAATACTTTCACTGTCAAGAATGTTTTGATTTAGATAATATGTAGCAGGCTTGACCTAAAAAGCGAACGCAGCAGTACACTAAATGCCTGACACTTGTCCCCGAGATTTACGACTCTGCTCGACCGTTGTGACGTCATCACAAGTACTTGCCGTCGATCTTTATAACGTCCCTTAGTGTTGCTATATTGTATAAAGTCGTTAGAATTTTATAGCAACGTCTGTGTTTCGAAACATTAAACGAAAAATGGATGATCTTGAGCGAAGTCCTATCATATATTGACTGTATAACTCGATATTTAATCGGAATCTGTCTCACTAAAGCGTTTTTTGTCTGTCCCATGATAAAGTGCTCAATACCATGCACTTTGATGTAACACAAAAAATGGTTTCCTTCATTCCGATTGAAAAAAGCTACCAGAACGCTCGCTATTAAAAGTCTGAATACTCCTGTCTACTGATTCTGAATAAAAAAAAAGTATATTAATTATATTTATAGTTTTGTAAATTTGCTTCTGCCAATGACACTATTCCAAACTGATTATTAAGTAATGTTAAGTGATAACACAGTAATATTACATTATATACCATGGGGATTTGGAAACTCATTGGCCAGACTGTATGACAAAAGCAAGGACTTCTCCTTTCAAAGTCAATTCCCCAATTATTTGTAGTAATATCCCATTTGCACCAACGTTCGGAGTCTCAAGGCTCATACGTTTTCCAGAGCATGTCGCCATTATCAGGTTTTTTACATCTTTAATAAGCTTCTTTATCAGGGTTTTGCTCCATTCACATTCAATTCATCGCTTCAAAAATTATATTTTATTAACAGTATTATTTTATGTTGAACGACATAAGGCTTTTGTAAAAAATGTTTCAGGTATTTTATGTCTTTTTATGTTCTACTTCTTACCTATATTTGGTATCATAAGAACTAGTAAAAATATAAGACCTCCAATATTGTTCAGCAATGTAAACACTAAATTGGTCACTCCTTCGGCAACAGGGAAGGCGACCTCACACGCCATCTCAAAGAATAAAGGTGTGGTAGAAGTCAGCATCATGCAGAAAATTATTATTGATGCATATAATTGGACTGAAAATAAAAATTCTCAATTGTCTTCAGAATATAATTACCACTCCTTGAATTAGATGCAATATGTTAAAATGAGAAAAATTACCGAGTCGTGTAGCGAAGAACAGTATTTCGATTTATTACACCGACGAGACCCAATGAAAGAAATATCATCAACTATTTTAATAATTAATTATACCCCGCTCGTAGAGTGTGGGCTTTATTGCAATCACTTAGTTGAATATTTAAACTGTTCATAATCCGTTTATAATGTTGAAAAGCTGTGTGATCTGTTCATAATGCTTACCAAGTGTATGATATGTTAATGATGGTCACTGAAAGTATATGATCTGTTCATATGTTCAAAAGCAGTATGATCTGTTCATAATGCTAAAAAGCTGAATTATCTTTTCATGATAGTCAAAAGTTGAATGGTCTATTCATGATAGTCAAGCTGAATGATCTGTTCATGATAGTCAAAAGTTGAACGATCTATTCATGATAGTCAAAAGTTTATGATCTGTTCATGATAGTCAAAAGTTGAACGATCTATTCATGATAGTCAAAAGTTGTATGATCTATTCATGATAGTCAAAAGTTATATGATCTGTTCATGGTGCTTAAGGGCTGAACTGTTCATAATGATCAAAAGTTGTATGATTGGATCATGCTGCGCAGCTGATGCTCAAAAGCTGTACGATTTGTTCATGATGTTCATAAGCTATCTGCTCATAATGCGCAATAGCTGTATAATCTATTCATGATAGTCAAAAACTTTTAAATGTGTTCATAACGTTCAAAAGCTGTTCGATCTGTTCAAGATGCTCAAAAACTCCATGCTCCTTTATAATGCTTAAAAGCAATATGGGCTGTTCATAATGTTTAATGACTTTGAGAACAAGAAAAGTAAAACAAAAACTGTTCCTTTCCTAATATCTGCCGGGGGATATTTTGAAAAATCATATAGGGATACAAAGCTCCCATATCCCGTTTTCTTATAGATATTCTCTCAACTGTTAAAGACGGATTTCAAAAATATTGTGAAGAGGCTTACTCTACTAGTGGTGTCAATCAGATGTGGATTCTGAAAAATTCAAAAGTTCTTCAAAATCTAAAAGGTCCATCATTAAACTTTTGCCACTGCATCAAAAGTTAAGATTTTTCTACTCTCTGCACCTCTATTCTTCATTCACTACTCAAAGATCGAATGCATCTACTTATCAAAGAATGTTTTTTCAACAAAAATGGTAGACGCAGTTATAATTATCTTGTCTTCAGTCATTAGAAATCTTACATCGTAAAGAACCACACTGATTCCAACAACAAATTACACCAAGGATGACATCAATAACATACTGGATATTTATGTCGAGTTTGGTGGGTTGATATTCCAACAGACAATTGGTATTCCAATGGGCACTAACTGTACATCCCTACTTGCCGATTGTTTTAAGTATTCTTATGAAGCTGAATTTATACAAAACCTTCTTAAAGATAAAAAGAAGAAACATCTCGTTAAATTCGTTAATTTTACGTTCCGATATATTGATGATGGTCTTTCACTCAATAATTCGTATTTCAGTGACTATTTACATCTCATATATCCCAGTCAACTGGAAAATAAAGATACTACTGAAACTAGATGGCCGGCTTCATATTTAGATCTGTTCCTCGAAATTGACAAAGATGGACGATTGAAAAGTAGAATCTACGACAAACGGGATGATTTCAATTTTCCTATCGTGAATTTCCCATTTCCAACCTTCTGCCCCCTGAATGTGATGTATATGTATCTCAGTTGATACGATATGCTTGAGCATCCTCTCAGTATGAGGACTCCACTTAAAGAAGTGTACTAGTAACTAAAAAACTACTACTCCAAGGATATGAAGAAGATCGATTGAAATCTACACTTCGCAAGTTCTATGGTCGCCATCACGAGTTGGTTGACCAGTATAATGTAACCATATCGCAACTTGCTTTAGACCTGTTTACATTTTGCTGGCTCTAGCATTTCGTTGTCTCATCTTCCCTGCCAGATTTGACTTATTCCTGGTCATGACTTTTATTCATTGGACATAAGTTTTCATATGACGGGTGATGTGCATATCAGGAGACGCGCACCCTGTCGACGCACCCGGTCTCACTCCTTATGGAGTTCATGCGAACATGTCCTATTTGTTATTCGATACTGTATATTCCAAATGAATTTATTGGTATGGAATTTCGGTATACTACGCTTTTTTGTAATTCAGATCATCTGGCCAAAGCCTGGAGAGAACTTTTGCCATCACTTGGCGTCCGTCGTTAACTTTTCAGTCAAAGATCTTCTTTTCTGAAACTGTTTGTCCTATTTAAACCAAACTCTTTTGGATTGTTCCTTGGATGATTCCCGTTCAAACTTATGTCTGACAGTTTTATCCTCCCAGAGGTTGAACCACAAACGGACCGAGAGGGGGATTAGTTAATTATTTTAAAAATTTTCTTTAGAGCCAATGTAATCACATTTTGGCGGAGAACACTGATAAAACATGAGTATTTGAAAGTATAACCATAAAGGGTCTAGGGTTCATGGAATCCAAGGAACACGGGTCAAAATTTTGCATAGGATTCAATGGATATTAAAAGTAATAACAAAATACTAAACATTGAGGGAAATGTCCAAAAGAGTAAAATCAATACTACTGACAAGATCGAGAAATCTACTGAACGATTGGCAGAAAGCTGTCATACTCCTGACTTGGTACAGGCATTTTCAAA
>JAOXYH010035128.1:0-11592 GCA_028566455.1 Botula fusca | reverse complement strand
TTCATAGACATCATTAAAACCAGGTTCACATGGTCTGTCATTTCATGGCTGGCATTGGCTGACAAATCGTCCCGTGTGAACTAGGAAAACATAAGCCAGGTGTGAAGTCAGACTTGAGATGGAATAGAAACTTTCCTATTCACTCTGATTAACAAATTTTAGCTAAAATCTAAATGAAATTTAATAACCATTTGAACCAACTAATGAGACCCATGAAGTTAGCCATGAGGTCTCGGCTATGTAGAAAGCATATCGTGTGAACAGGCCTTAATGCGTCCAAATAGTATTTCATTTCATGCAGGAAGCACATATAGTCACTATCTATAATTTGTTAATTCTCAATTTTGGCAGAGTGAATAGAGTTTCTATTCAATCTGTCTTCAGTCTGACTTCATACCCGACTCATGTTTTCACAATTCACACGGGAGGTTTTGTCAGCCATGTAATGCCAGTCATGAAATGACAGTCCATGTGAACTGGCCTTAACAGTGTTTCCATTAGTTCAATGTTGTGATGACTTATTACTGTGTTAAATCTCTTCATCGTTAACCAACTTTTATTCTTATATAGTGTGCGATAAGAAAAAGGAAAACGAAACGAGATGGTCTCTTCGATATAGGCTTGATACAGTCTGATTTTTGTGATTTTTTCAAAGACTAATCATATTAGAATCGAAATATTAAGTTGTTGTAGTTCGAAAAGAACTCGAGTCCATGTTATAATAAGAATAAACCCCTTCTATTATGAATTGTTGCTTAATATTTCAGCAACTAATCCTTGCTAACTGGCAAAAATTGTGCGAAATCAATCTTGGAAGTGTAAAAATTTAGTTGCCTACTAAAGGCAGATGACTATGAAATATTGTTTTAAGATGAATGTACACACGTATGTAAGTCGATTACAGTGAGTTTTTATTTCTTTTGTTCACATCAACCTTTTGTTAAACTTGAACTTTCTGTCTTATTTCTTTCGATATGCGTTTGTGTGTGTGTGCCCTTTTCATAAAACATACGTGTTTTGGGTCAATAAAAGAGATGACATTTGCCCACCATTACACTATCTAAATTTTACAGGTCTATATCATACAGTTTGTTTTTCATGCTTTTCTATCAAATTGATTTTATGTACAACCTGTTTGCAGGATAGACTGATAAACTAAAATAAGTCTGATAACATTTTTATTACATTTATATACACATTTTGAGAGAACTCTATACATATCACAGATGTGCTTTTCAGATATTTCAATAAATTAATATTAATGTTCGTAAGACAGAATAGACCAGTCAAGCAGAGTACATACTGTTGTCGACCTCTAACAGTCGTTACAATCCTCAAAACACCTGCAAAAGTTAAAAAAAGATATCATTAGTGTAATTTCAAGCATATCGTATAATAATAATAAAAAATAATGTTGGATAAAATATGCTTAATACATTTGATAATTAGTTGGTGATTATTATAATGCATTTTCCGTTTTTCATTCTAATCACACTTTAAAACATAATAAAAATATAAACACTATATAACTTTCTGCTTTATGAGTTACTGTTTTTTCTTATAAAGACGTTATGCAGGACTAGTTTGTCGCTATTTGTATACACACTGTCTGATGAATAGTACATTTCATTTCAGGAAAGTTCCAACAATACTTTCAAATATTCATACATTCATATTTATACTTTCAAAGTAAAGAAAAGATTTCTATTATCAGAGTTATATTGTCATAAAGTTTTATACATACCATAATTTGCGTGTTGTATTTTTTACGCTTTCTACATGAACCAAGGCCAACAAGTTGACTTTGCTTGAAGTGGACCTTCCTGCTGTCGAACTTCATATTCCCTGAGACAGACATTCACTTGAATAAGGTCATATCATGCAAGTGTAGAACAAGACAATAAAATGGTTTCAAGTCATATTCCAGTCCTTTCCGGAAGCGGAAGTTCCTGATCCCGATTCTTGTCAATGAATTCACTGTTCGTCTCTAACTGTTACCGTAGCATGGTTGTAAAGTCCTTGAGACATCAAATGCATGGCAAGTACATTTGTTTCGCCATTTGACTTTTTGATTTTAGCACGTTTGTTTTGGAACCAGATTTTAATTTGACCGTCCGAAAGTTTCAATTCACGTGCAAGACTTTGTCGTCTGTCCTCTGTTAAATAACGATTGGATTCGAATTCCTTCTTTAACCGAGCAAGCTGTTCACTTGTAAAAGCTGTTCTGGGTCTCTTTTCTTCTGCTTTCTTATTCTTCTTTATTTTTCTTGATCTTGGTCCTGTAGAAAGGAAACACCACTAAGACATATTACTCATCAGAATATATAAATTTTGTTTTGAAAAAAAATTTAAAATTTTTAACTTCAGATATCTTTCAGCTTGCATTTGCTGTTCATTTAATGTTTTTTGCCTGGTTTCTGTGCATTGGTTTGTCAAATACAACTAATTTAGATTTAGTTATGCTTTCCAAGATTTTGGCCGCTGGCTTATCTGATGAAGGTGAATCCAAAAAAGTGCTTAACGTGCAGTTAAATTTACACTTTTGCTGTTCCTACTATATGTGCAATTGTATATCAGATGTGGACTGCTGTCTTTCAGGTATATATCCCATAGTTTTGTATTATATTAATACATTAATTTGAAGCTGATGTAACTTCTACTTTAAGTTAAAATATTTAGATAATAAGTATTTTCTGTGAACATGAAAAAAAATTCAGAAGCTATTGACTCTGTTCTTAGAATACGAAATTTTACAAATGGCTACTCGAGGCTTTAGTTCCCATCTTTCTTTGTGTATTAATATTGACTTAAGAAACTAGAGTCTGTATTGATAAGCCAAATCATCCTAATATTGTCTGTAATTTATTTGTACAAAGACTTAATGGACCTTCACAGGAGCACATAACTCGGTTGAAAATGGTGTTTAAATTGACACTGTCGTTCCGACATCATTGTGCATTGAAAGGACAGAATAAAGACGGGTCCCTTGGGTCATTAGTTAGACCATATTTTCATTATCGGTCATTATTAACGTGTCAAGACTTATGTAATTGCACAGAACATTAAATACAAATGTAATGAACTCGAGGATAACAAACGTTTAACCTTTTTCTGGCTTTAGAAATTGATTAGAAAATTAAATAATCTTTCGAAATGGAATTCCTAAATATAATAATAAAATATTGAATAACACTTAGGGATCATCATTTCAATAATTATGAGTATCAATATAAATATGTAAAATAAGACAAACATAGATGAATTATAACAAACAAATTTTACTTATTTAAGTTTTTGTGATTTTTCTCATCGTGTATGGTTAAAACATTAAAATTTGTATTTTTTCAGAGCTTGGTTCATTACATCTCCATGTCACTGTAACTTTCTAGAATACTATAATGGGGATTTAATTAGGCGGTTTTATATCTGTGCACTGTTCGGAATGTTTCGGATGGATATGACACTTATAGTTTCCAGATATGACATCACCACGTGCTCCGTGTCTAAATCAATCGAACGTTTAATGGACCGTAAAATTTATGAACACTAATAATAATTGTTTTCTAACATTTTATTCAGTTTTATTGCAGTCTTATTGACTCTAGCGCGAAATATTTTAAAACAGCGTTGAATTACCGAGTTGACATGCAAAAAAAAATTATCATGAAAAATTTAGTTATCTGTTGTTAATTGCAAGCTTATTGAAACTGAATATTGCAAAATTTATAAATTAAACATTTAGAAGACTATAAAACCAATAAAAATGACATAATTTCCATGTGAGATAAATTATATCGTTTTTTGTTTTTGCATTGTCACCGTTCCCGTCCCCTATAAATAACATATACAGTTCAGAAATCAACAATTTATTTAATTATTTACAATGTAATAATGTATTATATATTGGTTTTGATTTATCGGATGTGCTTATTTCATTTATTTATTATTTCAAACGTTACAGACTATTTCTGCTATTAACAACACTACATACTAGAAATGATAACGCCATGTTTTAACAAATTTCTTACAATTGAAATTGTTAGAGTACAAAAAGATTGTATTTCAGGCGATCAATATGGAACATTTAATAACATAATTTACTTTAAATTTATACAACATATTATATCTAAAATTGAATATTATCATATTTTAAAATGATGTAAATCTTGTTTTAATAAATGGGTGTCTAGTAAATGACGACGACCTTGGCAGAAATGTTTTACTATTCTTACATTTTTTATTATGAAATTTAATACTGAAATAAAAGACTTTCAGACAGTTCTTCCTACAAAGCTATATTTGAGTTTTTTCTTATTAAACATGAAATTAAAAATATTTCAAATTTTGATAAATCACTTTGTGTAATTTTCACTATATCTAAATGTGTTATATATTAATTGCAGGTTGTATTTACTATTAAGTGTAGAAAATATGAATTATACAATTCATAATAAGTACAAAAACATTTTGAATGTGACTTGAAATGTGTATAAAATAATTACCTGAAGATGGTCTATCTGAATACCGGGTACAGTACACCCAAGCTGGAAATAATAATGGTCTAGATTCAGACCCTGGCGAGACAGCGGGACTAGTTGATTCGGATGACTTGAATGATGTTTCGGAACCATTTGGACTAGAAACTGGAGCTGGAATAGTCTGTCGTTGAATTTCTGTAAAAGCCGACTTCCTTTCAACTGTTTTTGTTCGCATCCCAAAGGTCGGTCGCAGAATAGCTTCTATCGAAAAGTTTGTAAAAGTCATTTCTTGATTTTCATCTGGTAGATCTCTGGAACCTTCATCCGTATCCATTATATCAATCGATTCATCCTCGCCGTCACTGATCACTTCTTTTTTAATGTGGACCTTTTCAATATTATCCATA
The DNA here is from genome assembly GCA_028566455.1 of Botula fusca. NCBI lineage: Eukaryota > Metazoa > Mollusca > Bivalvia > Mytilida > Modiolidae > Botula > Botula fusca. The sequence goes on along the minus strand of JAOXYH010035128.1, from coordinate 6,707 downwards.
ATTTGAATATAGAGTTACAAAGTTGTTGGTTTAAAAGTCAACAAATAAACAGTTAAAATTTTTCATTTCTTCTTCTTCTTATCCCATCATCCAAAAAGAAGGCGGAGCTTAAAACTTGGATAATTGCTAATCGACAGCCAATCAAATAAGTACCTTTTTCGCTGTAGGCGGGGCTTATCGTTGTTCATTTTATCGATAGGGATCATGGTGATTGATGATATTTACAGAAATGTGTGAAAATAAACTAATGTCATATTAATCACCTCGTTATAATTATTGTCCAACTTATTGACATTCTGAGGTTATTAAAGCAATACACTTCTTCATTTTATTAAATACGAATTGATTTCGGATCAAGAAATTACATAAATCATATTAGACAACTATTGTTCTTGTATAGAATTGGTTCAATTTAATTGTTGAAACTTAATTCAGTATAAATATTATCATCTTATAATTATTTGGATGTTCGAGTTTTTATTTTGGGTCAATAATAGGTCTTCAGTTTCAAATTGACGAAAAATAAAATTTTACGGTACATTCTCATTCCTTTGGTAAAATTAAGCCGTTCTGACAAAAGCAGAAATTATCTTCGATATTTATACCATAAAACGAACGTGTATTACTATCTTAACGTTTGAATGGAAATTGATTGTTCGAATATCCATAATGCAGTGCTTAAAATGACATAAAAGTACAGAAAAACAGATATTAATTCAATAATTCATTTTCATTGAAAAATATTTTTATTCAAAAAGAGTCGTGAAAATTTTTTTGAGAAAGTATGATGGGGAATTTTATGGTATAATATTTCATTTGTATATATATGCTAGTAATCTTTAAGCTTTAATTTATTTACCAAATGTGCACACCCCATGCATCAAAATCGATATGAAATGTATCACACTTTGTTTTACCCACTCGTTTATAAATCTTAAACAACGTTACAATATTGTACATATACATCGATGAATAAATTTGCAAGTTTCTCCACAAACTATATGAGCACCTGATGTCATTACCAGTTTTTTAATTTATGCGAGTTTACATTGCTAGACTTAACCTAATAGACTTCTTTCCTTCAATGCAATGACTTTTTGCAACTGTTCAAGACCATGTTATAATATATTTTACATAGCTTTTATGGGTAAAGGCATGCTGATCTGATGATATTCAAACTTAGAATTATTATCATATTTATACTATGATATTCAAACTTAGAATTGTAATAAATACTTATATGATATTATCAAATTTATAATAAAATCCCATGTTTTAATATGTTTTATATAGATCTATTGGTAAAGCCATGCTGATACCATGATGTTTAAACTTAGAATTGTGATGAATACTTATATGACATTATAATATTTACAAGGCTGCACTTTAAAAATAAAATCCCATGTTATAATATGTATTTATAGTATTATTGGTAAAGGCATGCTGATGCTATTATATTCAAACTTAGAATTATATATGATCATATTTATACTATGATATTCAAACTTAATAAAATTAAAATCACATGATATAATATGTTTTATATAGCCTTTATGGAAAGGCATGCTGATACTTTGATGTTCAAACTTAGAATTGTAATGAATACTTATATGATATTATCAAATTTATAATAAAATTCCATGTTATAATATGTTCTATATAACCTTTATGGGTAAAGGCATGCTGATACTTTGATGTTCAAACTTAGAATTGTGCTGAATACTTATATGACATTATCATATTTACAAGGCTGCACTTTAAAAATAAAATCCCATGTTATAATATGTTTTATATAGCTTTTATGGGTAAAGGCATGCTGACACTATGATATTCAGACTTAGAATTGTAATGAATATATGACATTATCATATTTATAAGGCTGCACGTTAAAAAAATCCCATGTTAATGTTAATGTTAATAATATGTATTTATAGCTATTATTGGTAAAGGCATGCTGATGCTATTATATTCAAACTTAGAATTATATATTATCATAGTTATACTATGATATTCAAACTTAATAAAAATAAAATCCCATGTTATAATGTTTTATATAGCTTTTATGGGTAAAGACACGCTGATACTATGATATTCAAACTTAGAATTGTAATGAATACTTATATGATATTATCAAATTTATAATAAAATTCCATGTTATAATATGTTGTATATAGCTTTTATGGGTAAAGGTATGCTGATACTTATATGATATTATCATATTTATAAAACTGCACTTTAAAAACAAAATCCCATGTTATAATATGTATTTATAGCTGTTATTGGTAAAGACATGCTGATACTATGATATTCAAACTTAGAATTGAATGAATACTTATATGATATTATCAATAAAATCCTATTTTTCTATTTCAGTAAAAATTGTTTCTATGTTGTCTCTATTTTTCGTTATGAACACGTTCGGTATATTCGGAATAAGTGGCAAACACTGATACTAAGTTAAGCAATTCACAAACTTTATAGCACTAATCACACTAAAGACTTTATGACGCGTTAATATCTAATTATATGGTAAATAACGGAATTTTCCCGTGAGGGAATGATAAGAAAACCCGTGAAATTCACATATGATAAAACATTCGAATTAGATGTACATTGCCAAAATCTTAATGTTTAAATTAATGTTAATATGATCCTCGGGGTTGAGGTCTATCTTCAGATAGGTGTTGTCTGATGATCACATAATTGTCATAACGGCAATAAAATGATCTGGTGAAAGATTTACTACTGGGAAGTTATAACGGTTGACACTTTAGTCCTGGGAACTATATTTTTTCATCTCAGATTGCATGAACTTCATTCTATTCAATATTTTATGTATTGTTTAATGTAATTTATATATTTTGATACTGATAAAAAATCATGACATTCTAGTATTTTACTAAAAATTAAAATTTACAACTTATTTTACTTAAAAATTTCCACGGGAAAAGTCTCAAGCTGTATCAATTAATGAATTCAAAATTCCAGTTTATTATTATCAAACATGATTTGCTATGTATAATTAATCATTTTTGTCTCCAATTCTTTATCATATGGGTAACAATAACACAATATTAAACATTACATTAACATGGAACGAAATACGGAAGAAAACTACTTCATATAAATTTATGTCATATAATTGATTAGGAATAAAATCTTTCAAAACAGCAGAAAAGCTCAAAATATAAATCGTCCGGTTGAGAAAATGGATAATCGGCGTCAATGTATGAATTTTTGTGTCATTTAAGCAAAATGTGTTTGAATTGTTAATAAATTATCATTTACATTTTGGAATTTCAGTAGATGAACATGTTAAAATTTGTCCTCAGTAAATCCAAATGTTTCCCATCACAATTCGTCAAAATAAAGACGTTATAGAGAAGTTTTTGCAAATACTAAACAGACCATCACAATTCTGAAATACATACTATTAAAACCCTTGAAAACCTTAGATTTAAATGTGGACATCCAATAATGTTATTAAAGCAATTTTGAATGGATTGAGAAAACAGTGCAACAATATTTAATAAACGTTTTGCATGAATACACATTTCGCATTATATGAGAGATTACAGGTTATTTCTGCACATTTTCACTCGAACTTTTCCTCGTTTTTATTTACTTATTTATTTATTTATTTATTTGAAGTAAAAATAAACTAATGATAAAATGATATACTGCTATTGATACACTTCGTAAATTTATTACTCATCAGCCATGCTAGAAGTCAATGAGACTGAGCGTGAGAAGTCAGCGTATGTCAAAATGACCGAAATAGTAGGCCTAAACCATTTCTTATAGATCTTAGCATGACGAAGATATCATGATTTACAAAATTTAAACACATGTAATTTTAATTTATTATTGTTTTAAGTATCATTATTTTTTAAATAAATACCGTATTGATATGACTTACAGCAGGGTGTTCTATCGGCAATAGGAGTCCAAATAAAAAATGCAGAGAAAAAGTGAATCACAAATATGGCATAAAGACAACATAAAATTTTCAAGGCAAAAATAGAACAAGTAAGATAAGAAAATATAAAATCCAACAAAAAATAAGTAAATAAAAAAATATACATAAAATTACAGGCGAAGTGACATCAGGTGCTCAGATAAGGGTTTTAGCTAACTAAAGTCATCAACTTGCACCTTAAATAAATCCTTGTTCTCTACAACCATTCTGACTATATTGTGTTATTTAAAAAAATGTATACAGCGATAAAAGATTTTTAAAAAATTAAAATAAATCCAAAAACCAATTTAAACAGATTTTGAAATAAGAACTAAAGGAAGCTGGCAAATGAAATGTTAGAATTCAAACATCATCAGATGATCAACAATTCAGTATTCTAGAATGTTTGTTATACACAAAACAAGATACTGTTGAATGATAATCATATAAATAAAGATATATATTGCAACAAATATACAATATACATTTCGTAACCATAATTAAACATATAAGGAGTTTTGTGTGGAAAGCCTAAAAATTTTTGATGATATAAAATTACGATATAAAAATTGAAAATACAATAATACTTTAAGTTTTTATTTGAAAGGTCAGCAATTTTATCAAAATATATGCAGTTAATATTTTATTTCGGAAGTAAACAAACAAAACATCATGATTGACGAGGTAAACGTCAAAGTCATTAATAAAAATATAATTACAAGTATCGTACAAAAGTGTGAAGACACAAGTCATCCCTGTCGGGTCTTTGATCGGATCGTCCTATATCAGGCCGATGTACCGGTTATTAACGAGCAAGTTATCAACTCGTTTGTAGTAATTTGTTAACGTTACATTTTTTCCTTCTGGAAAACAAGACGTCCACTTTTGAAAATGCCGTTCAGGATTAATCTTCGAAGAAGTCAAAAAGAACCGACTGATGAATATTTTAGAAAGAATTTCAGTGGTCATGATATTCTTACATTGCGTTCATCCTGTGTCCGTTTGATTTTATATGATAAACGTGTATCTCCTGTATTTGTAATGTTTATACTCGCTATCATTAGTTAATGAGAATAAAGAATCTTGAATCTAATAGCCTTATTCTTATCAGATGATAGCCCGAAATGATACTTTCAAAATTCACCCTGCATGTAAAAATTCCCCAAAAATTTATAAAACTACGGGGTTATCTCCCTCGTGCAAAGCTCTGTCAGTAGATGGTTTTGGCTTCCTATTTAGGCATTTTTGGCATGTTCTCGCTTATAAAAATTTTTTATAACAGTTGTGGTCTTCAAGTTTTGGTCCCTAGCATCGCTGACGAGTAATTAATTTTCGAAATGTGCACATCCGATGCATCAAAATCGGTATGAAATATATCACACTTTGTGTTAATGTGTCTTTCACTTCATATATTTGCTTTATAATGTATAGACGGCTAATGTCATAGTCAGCTTAATAGCTGTTTGTCTATGTCATAAAACACAGTATTTTATCACTGGAACTTAAAAAATGGGACGGCAAAACCATTATCAATTACGTCTTTCAAATATTTATAAACAAAATTGATTATTACACGGGGTCGTCTTATGGCTCAATTTTCATGTCTGAAACAAGAAATAAACGATAATATATGTTTAAAAAAATTAAAAACCAATAACCAAACAGGGAAATCGAAAAAAAATGTTGCAACATATAGTAATAATAATGTAAACAGTGATAACAGATTTGCATTCATTTAAAAAACAAAACCTATTGAAGAGACAAAAACAGGAAGGATACAAAAAAGTCTACAATTGAACACGAAAGTTGATTAATGAAGTGTTTCTATTTTGAATAGCAAATGTGTTGTAAGTGCATTTTATATTACATGTCATGTGGAAAGCGAACTAAAACTTTTAATGATGTCTGTGTTACTGACAAATGATGTTACCAAGGATGCATTTAGTCCATATAGGTTTTATAGTAGATGTCTGAAAATATCTTATCAGCACCTTGAGAATGACTATTTATTTATTTACTTTTCTTAAGGTGGTGATAAACCCATCAAATTTTCGATGATGACCTAGAAAATGACCTATCTATATCTGCAAATATCTCAATTAACTGATGTCGGTTTTCATCTCTTTCACTATGTATCTACAGAATGATTCAGTTTTTTTGAAAAACTATAAAATAAAGAAATTATGAGCCCGCAAATTGGCTGTGGGAAGGTATAATTTTTGCATCCAGTAATGAATCTTTTTACTAAAATTACTTTCCGTTCAGTACTTTAATCATTTATCTAGAACAAAGGCGTCTAAAAATTTTGATTTTCTCTTTTTATAAAGAGAATCTACATTCAAATGGATTTGGGTCGAGAAAATCCTGAAAAAGGTCTGTTTAGTTGGTGAGATATTATTCATTTTCACATTCCCTTTTCAGTTCATCAAATATTTTCCTATTAACCAAAGGTTTAAATATTACAGTTATAATTGAAGGATTTTTAAGTTTCATAAGAAGGACAGTTGCCATTATGAAAATGTTACAAGATCATGACCAATCAAACACACCGTGAAAAGGTTGTTATTTGGCCCCCTACTGTGTTTGAATGGAAATTTTTTTTTGTGTGTAAAGCGAAATTGAAAATTCTAAGACGCCTTTGTTCTAAAGAAAGGATTAAAGGTAGTGAACGGTATTCTGGCTCTATCCAGAGAGTGTAACCGTGGGGACGATAAAAAAACCAAGTCCGGAGACAGTTGATGATTTATTC